>JAMQMW010000001.1:0-65031 GCA_024115155.1 Thelonectria blattea
TCCCCTCCGGTTCTTATGTAAGCGGCACCTCTTTCTCCGTTATCTCCTCTCCTGTATCATGTCGGGGCAAGGATTTCACCTCTTCAACCTCCTCAACCTCATCCACCATTGCGAGATGTGTTCCTAAGACTTCCGCCAAAAATCTAGCCCGGTGTTCAAAATGTTTCAACCCTTCTTCCTGTAAAAATGTGTTCGCAATGCCGAGAATAATTTCTTGGTCGTTGTCCGGCAATGTCAAAAGACGCGATGCCTCTACCTCAACCTGCCGTTCTCCGTCACCACAAATAACGTGGCAGATATCCCGGTTGTTGATGAGTCTGGTCGCAAAAGGCTCAAAAAGCCCATGTTCCACGAACCTGTTCAGAACCATCCTCAACGACGTTATATCAGGTATCAAATGAACCATGGCGGTTTCGGGGTTCTTCTTGATGACGCATCTGGTCTCTTCTGCAAACTCCAACGCTCGAACAATTCCTCTGGTATCCATTCCCGTAGGCAGTAGTAGGACTGGGCGGTCATATCCTACCCGGGTGCGCCACCAAAAGTTGCAAAAGTAAGAGGATATGATGATCGGAACGAGTACCACATACGCCCACCAAAATGTAGGTGTGAGCATTGAACCGATTCCCCCAACGAGCGTACTTGTTCCATTGATGGAAAAGAAAACACGCACGTTGTAGCAGTGTCGTTTGACCACTGAGAGTGCAGTCGTGTCGTGAAGTTTCCTTGTTGCCGCTCGAGAGTGTAACCGTTTCTTAAGCGACACGTAAATCGCCCAAACAAAGTTGACCAAACCGAAGAGAGCAATTGGAGCGTTTCCGAGATATCCGGATAGGATGTTGCTGGCGAGCCAGACCTTTTTGTTCGCTCCGGCAATGGCCATGAAAGTTCCAATCGAGATGAGAACTGCGCCTCCGCCCATAAGAATATCCATGCCCCAGCGATTGATAGACTCGGTATAAAGCTCGCGCTTTATTATGTCAAGCAGCACATCCAGATTCTGTGTCGACTGACATTCTTCCGTTTGTTGGGTTCGTTGAGTTCTGAGAAGATGGCGTTGATGGCGCAGAAACTTGACGTTCTTCCAGGCCTTCATACCGTCTCGAAGGGCGCAAATGGAAATGACGGCGGCTACTGTACCACCAATTGCCATGAAAACAATGGCATAGACTGGGACTGGCACAGAGTTCCAAATGTTGGCGGCAAAGTCTCCAGAGTTGGCGAGCTCGAGCAGGCCAGCGGCCCAGACCAAATTGTGCTCGAGCCGAATTCCTGGAAGACGGTCCCAGCCTCTCCGGCCTTTGATCATTGGGACACTGTCCAATCCAGGAACTTGGAACCCATTGCTTCTTGACGTGAGGGTACTGCTTTCGTCGACAGCGGAATAGTCAATCGCCAGAACGTCGTCCCCTACCGGGTTTCCAGCTTGAGGCCCAGGAGACGGGTGAGGGATCGCCATTTTCAAGGATTGTGGAGGACCGAGGCCGTGTGACTTTCGATGTCGATGGTTTTCGCGACTTGGGACGGTTCCCAGTCAAGAACGAGCGCTCGTCGTTGTAGCGGTACACAGGAGAACCAGCTCGAGTAAACAAGAAGGAGTTAAACATGAAAACGACGATGAAGAAGAGGAAGTCGGAACGAACAGAATCTGGGCAATCCAACCTGGGCAAAGAATACAGAAATGTTTGGTCCTAAGCGGCCATGATTAAAAGTTATTTTGAATACAAATTGACGCCACGTCCCAAGTTTTCTCCTTGTGCCCAGTCTCCCCCATCTCGGCTCGTCCTTGTTCCTTGGCAGAATGGCATGGTGATTCGTCAGTCGGCGCTTCCGTGGATACAGACCCGACTTTTTGTGCCGAAAAGCCGGATGCCAGAACCAAAGTTGGGGAAGCTGGCGGCCCGATTTTCGGGGCCTCCGCACTGGACCAAGGCTTAATCCACGCGTTTCTTTGTGAAGCGGCCATGGCTTCCAATGATACGTAGCAGTGAACCTTGATAGCCGCCAATGAAGTTGAAGCAATGACACAATAGTCTATGTGGTTCGGGCAAACTTACGTTGCAACGATGCTCTTGCCAAGAAGCAGTTCTATTCTTCGATAGCTAAACTTTTCCTTTAAATCCTAACTAAATAAAGACTTTTAAGTTACCAAATTTCCAACTCGTCGGTATAGACTAGTTGATGTGTGAGGGCAAAATGGGCGTCTTTTTAGTAAGCATACTTCTTTATATTCTCCATGCTCGAGTCTTTGAAGCACAAGATTACCATTATCACCACGAACTACCTATATACCCATAGAAACCACGGCTCGAGATATAACAGCTTGGGGAATTTGACGAAGTGTTTGGTCCAATGCCAGTAGGAACGCTTCGTTATAGTCTGGAGGCAATATCCCTCACGAAAACCGCATACCGGATTACAATACTACCAACATCAGATCGATCTCGCCACTCGCTCAGCTAATTATTATAGGCAACTGAATTATTATAGGCAACTGATCGCGTAGGTGAGCCGTGAATATTTCTGGGCCAAAACGCATCCACCTGAATCACCTATGGAGTGCATATAATGGGCCTTCAGTCTCTGGAGCTTGCTTCTATAACCTCGTTTTCGATCCAATTACGTGCAATTGGAACCGCCGGTCTGGTGTGGAGGTGCCGCATAAAGAGTCGAATGGCATACGGACACACGTCGTGGCTCGCTTGAGAGCCCATCCTGGCTCTCAAGCTGTAATAGGTGGAATCTAATCTCTTTTACCTGCTTCAACGTTCATTCGCCGACCCATGTAGGGCTGTACTTGACCGAATCCAAAGTCTGTTTCATTTGGGTCTTCGGGCCTCAACTCCCGTGCCTTTTCTAGCTAGTCTCGTATTCTTGATCCTTCGGACCACCCGTGAGCCGATCGTAGTGAACCGAATGCAACATCGCCACGGATATTTGCCTTCCTGTAGGTGCGCGTATTGATGCTAGCTCGGAGTCTCGGCAATCTAATATTTAACCTTACATTCCTTGCCACATATCATTCAGCTCTCAGGGAGTCACTTGTTAATTGTCTTGAACTCATCACCAATCCACTGCTCAACAGGGGTTGGATTAACTTCCGTTTTAAGCATATTGTCGCCTAAACAACGTCATCCGGATGGCAGGGTAAAATCGGGCAAAGGTTCCATTGGAGGGATAAAGCAAGAAGCATTGCCCTTAGGGTCTCGGACTGGCTGTACCTCTTCCGAAATCGACAACGCTCTGATAAAGTAGTTGGCCCTTAACCTCCTAGCTGTGTTATGGGCTTGTTGTGACGCTTCCGAGGTACTCATTGGTGCAAATTGGTTCCGTCAATCATTGACCAAGGGCGTCATGCCGCGAGAATCTGCTCGAGAATAAATATTGACCCGCCCCGGACATATTCACAACCGTAGACTCCGGTTCTCCAAACACATCAACCATAAATTCATTGACTACTCTCCCACTACCGTACAAACGAACGATGCAGCTGACTCGACTTGGAGCCGGGGCCCTGGCGTTTCTCCCAACAACCTTGGCTTGCTTGGGATACGAAGGGGGCGTTCCCACTCCTACCACAACCAAGACCAACTCCAAAGTCATCACCGTCCCAGCAGGCACCGTCTATGACGGCGGCTGGGCCAAGTTCGACCGCGGTTCAGGTGCCTGTGCAGATGGAGAGGGAGGCAAGCGCTCCAAAGCATCCAAGCGAGGGACCCACGCTGACAATGTCATAAATAGGTGATGCTGATGCAGTGTTCCTTCTCGAGTCCGGTGCAACCCTTCAGAATGTCATTATTGGCAAGAATCAGCAAGAAGGAGTTCATTGCAATGGCCCTTGCACCCTCAAATTTGTCTGGTTCGAGGACGTTTGCGAGGATGCTATCACAATCGTAAGTCTCATAGGAATGCTAGCACCTGGGCAGTCTTCTAATAATGGTCCTCATAGAAAAACGATGTGAAGGGTCAGGAGACCTGGATCATTGGGGGTGGCGCTTATCATGCTTCGGACAAGATTGTTCAGCACAACGGTTGCGGAACCGTCAACATTATCAACTTTTACGCCGAAGACTACGGCAAGGTCTATCGATCCTGTGGCAACTGCAGCAAGCAGTGTCAGAGGAACGTTTATGTTGAAGGCACCACGGCATACGACGGCGGTGAGGTTGTTGGCATCAATTCTAACTACGGAGACACAGCCACACTGAAGAATGTTTGCACCGACGCCGATCACCCATGTGTGATGTATGAGGGCTGCGCGGGCGGCTGCGAGCCCAAGAAGGTTGGTTACTGTTCGGGGTAGCTTAGACCGGCATCAAGGGCACGAGAGCGGCAGGACGTTGCGAAAAGACTTCCCGCGAAGCATTGAAGCCATTACCTTGGGTAGTTCTATTTCATGTTTATTACATTCTTCTGACAGAACCCTGATGGATGAAGAATCCTCTCATCAAGCCAGTATTTAGTCAAGTTTGGATATCTCATTTTTATAACATCCAAGAATGTCATACCACATGAAACCAAGACATCAGACTATGATATTCCAGTCTTCCCATGTACCAAACTCTGTAACTCATAACGGGGATGTCCGACCTCCCCTATCACCAGACACATGCCTCGCCACACCCCAACTCCAAACGGTTCCTTTGTCCCTATATGCGAATTCGATACCGCCGCTTGGGTTGTCTGGGAGTTTGATACGGACATCTTGAATTCTATGAGATTCTGCGACCAACCAGGTCCGCAGCGCCCCGTCAATTTCCAGATTATCAGCGACAATGGTGTTTGCCATTTCTCCCTTTTCCTCAATGGCCATGACGTTCTCGGCAATTGAGGCGGCAATATTGGAATCCCAAATACCCTCGCGGTGAGGCACAAGTCTTAAAAATTCGACAGCTCGTTGACGGAGAGTACGGTCGCCACATTTCAATGCCGTGTAGTAAAGTGGCGGAATCCAACCCATGTCAGCTATGGATTGGGACTTGTCAGTGTAGTGGCTCGCGAGATCTTGGATGACCGCAACCGATTTCACAATTCGATTCAGTTCCCCTGCTTCGACTATGATTGAGCGAAAGGCACCGACATGGCTGTCGAATATTTCGTCTGGGTCGGAACACACTGCGGCATCCACCATGATGGTCGCCATGGTGTGATAAACGTGCAGTAAACGATATCCAAATACCTCGCGAAAGGGCATCGAGGTTTTGATTCTGGCAGTGGACAAGGTGTAGGCGCTTTTCCAAGAATCAAGGGCGTCCCTCAGTTGCTGTTGTTTGCGGAGAAGCGTCGAATATCCCTTCTCGTTGTGAGACTCCATATTATCATGGCAAAATTGCCCTTCCAGTCGTGTAATAGCGCTCATGAGATGGTCAAGTTGTTCTCTGGCTTGTTCCATAGATAGAAAGGCAGGCCCAGCAGGGTTAGGCTTGGTGATCTGCAGAGCAAAGTCCGCCGTGTAGTTGAGGGGTGAGAAAAGCGCTACTTGAACCTGAATTCGCGCAAACGTCTCGAGAACCCCGGGTTCGATCCTCTGAGTCGGTGCTTTTGACAGAGACGCCCCAGAAACTGGCATGTTTCCAGGGCCATACACTTCGGCTATCAACCGTAGACCATTCTTGAGGTGACCATGAGCGGCCTTATAATGACCCCGGAGGAACTCGAGAAAGATGAAAACGAGGCAGCTGAGGAGCACAACGTTGACATTCGGTTGGACGGTGCTTCCACCTTGGGGCACCAGATGCTGGATAGCCTTTCCATATTGGCGAAGGACGAATTCTTCTTGGCCATCCGGGGACAGCTCAATTGTTCTTGAGGGTTGCTGCGTAGAAATATCCCGTCTTTGGACAGAGCTTAGGGCAAGAACAGCATGGCGAACCGCAGGCTCGTCGAAGCAAGCCTGAAAGACCAGCTGATCCCAAAATTCGGATCGAAAAACACCTCGGAGTTTCTTGACAGTCTTGAACGTAAACCACTCAAAACAAGCGCTTTCTGTCTCGTTCAAGTTGCGGGGAGGTATATTTCGGGTCGGACGAACGACAAGCGCGTTGTCTTGACGAACTGGCCGATTCTGAACGCGTCGCTCACCTCCGCCCCAGATGCCATAACCGTCACATACTCGCCCTGTTGAGAGACATCGTTGACAGGCAGGCCTTCCCTCGTCGCATTTTATCTTGCGAATTCTGGAGCCAGCGTGAGTGAGCCAAATCATGATGGGACAGTGTGGAGGAGCGCAATTCAACTCACTTGCATGTGCGGCATCCTGATTTCACCTTGGTCCTTCTTGGCCGGATTAGGCTCGAGTTTGAGGAATATGGGGCATTGCTTCGGCCCATTACTGTAGGGTTGGCGATACTGTCGGTCTCGGTGCTGGCTCAACGGTTTGATGCACGAAAGTCGGGGCTCGGGATTCCGACATGGACGTTGCCTGGTTGAAGGATCGCGATGTGGTGGGTCGCGTAAGCTATCCGCTGATTGGTCAACCACCCGCTCCGAATCCTTATGATGTCATTGCATTTCTCGTTGGGCAGAGTATCTTGAAAGTGTAACCATCTTAAGGCATTATCTGGAAATTCAGGTACGGCATATCTATATCTAAAACTTTTGCTTCGTCCTGCCAGCGTGTAAAGAGGCGATTCTTCTACATCCATTAACGCCCTTCACTCTCTAAACGATGTAGTTCGCCACACGGCGAGCAACGGTCTTCGGGCCTGCTTGGCCAACATGCTCCTGGAAATACCGGCCAGACCAAAGGTCAATATCCTTTGCTTTGACAAACTGCACAGAAATCCGTTAGTAAGCAGATACGATGATTATCAGAGTGTGACATGAAGCAATATACATACCTTAGTTTTGAAAACCAGTTTCCAAACAATAATGGGCACAATGAAGATTGGAATTCCAATGTACGTTGACACGAAGTCGGCAGCGGACCAGTTCCCTTTAAGGAAGACGGGAAAACCTGCGACAAATGTGATGATGGTTGAACCAACGAGTCCGTACCACGCGGTGTACGGCTGCCACGGAGACTTCCATGGCAAAGAATCCCGGCTTACACCTTGCGCCTTGAGACCGGCGTAAAATCTGATGTAACAGGCGCAGAGAGTAGCCCAGGCGATCAATCCAGCGACAGTGCTAAGATTCAGTAGCCAAGTGAAGGCCTGAGATGCGCCTCCAGATCCAAGACCTATAAGTAGTTAGAATGGTGATGAAGCAAATCTCCTTTCTTCATGACTCACTCAAGTAAGCCAGGGGTCCAAAGAGCCATGCGGTGATGACAGCAACCCACGGAACGCCATTCTTCCATGTACGGCCAAAGATTTGGGGTAGTTGCCTGTCCGTCGTCATGGCCACAATCATGCGAGAGCCAACCCAACAGTACGAGTTACCCGCCGACCAGGCAGAAATCAGAATACAGGCATTGACGATAGATGGTAGGACCTTGATTCCCGACTGTTTGATGGCAATAACCCAGGGCGAGCTGTTGGCATTGCCGGACCCTGACACAAGATCCGCGTTCCGGGGATCGACAATGAGTCCAATAAGTAGAGCTCCAAGCACATAAAACACGCTGATGCGATAGGTGACTCGGCTGGCAGACTTGGGGATGGCGCGATGGGGGTTGATGGACTCGGCCGCGCTGATGACAACAGTCTCGACACCGACGAAGGAGAATGATGCGTTAACAAAGGCCGAAAGGAAGCCGAGGAAGTGGCCAGCGGCTCCATGAATGCCGTTGTAGTCGACCCAAGCTCCGGGGTTGTTCCAGTATCGAAAGCCGATGGCGTCGTGGTTAGGGCCGCCCCCAGAAGTGATGACGATGGCAACGACAACGAGACCCATAAAGCAGAGCACTTTGATAGCTCCGGCGACGACTTCAGACTCTCCGTAGAATCGTACATTGCAGAGATTGATCGCCAGAATGAGAACGAGTCCAACGGTGATGACCACTGCAGGAGTAATATCGCTCCAGTAGCTCACCAGAACTGCTGCGGCTGAAACCTCAGAGGCAATGGCGATGGTGTAGCAGTACCCATAGGAGATGGCCAGCGAGAAGCCAACTGCCGGGTCGATGAATCGGGTGGCCCAGTGAGGAAAGGAACCGGCTGTTGGGATCTAGACTCGGTCAATACTGAAGCGTAATCGGAATGAAGGCATTCGTGAGAGACTCACCACCGTGGCTAGTTCGGAGATGCTCTGCATAACACACCACAGGACAGATCCCACCACAAGGTAGGCAAGGAATAGGCCAGCGGGACCGGCCTTAGCATACGCAGCTCCGGTTCCAACGAAGAGACCTGTGCCAATGCCGCTGCAAAAGCCAATCATGGTGACTTGGTAGTCTCGAAGTCGACGTTGAGTTGCTCCATGACCGCCAACGTTGAGCTGAGGCTCGCTCTTCGAGTCGTGGGCTTCTAGAGCGGGCTCAGCATGCTGAGCCTTTTCGGTGATGTGGATCGAATCCCGATCTTGTGCCAGCGAATGCTGCATCGTTGGATGAGAGTTGACCTCCATTGCTGCAATGCCAAGCTTGCTGTATGGGAAGTCCAAGGCTTGCAGGTTGTATAAGTAAGAAAAAGCAAATCAAGCCACTCATGCAGGTCCTGCAGGTCCCGAGGAACCATGGGCTTCGTTTGAGTTTTCCAGAAGCCGATTGCGCCATCGCCTAGTTGCGGCGTATTCAATTTCTCTTGGTCAAGTGTCTGCTGATGGTGGATACAAGACTCCGTTCGTGAGGATGGACCAAGGAGGCCACTTACGATTCACCCGCCAACTCGAGTCGAGACCAAGGTGCTGCCCCCACCTTCGCAGTAGAACCGTAAGAAGAGGAAGGGTTTCAAAGCAATTGTGTCATAAGTTAGAGTATTGCAGAAGATCATCTCTGAGGTCTCTTCCGGTTGGGACAGGGGGGAATTTGAATACTTGTACCTAGATGGAGGGAGGTTTGTTTGTTGGTTCGCTGCGCAACTGTCGGGAATGTGGGTTGAAACTTGAAGTTTTCTGCCGCTAGTCTCTATTTGTACTAGTCCTTGACTCGAATGTCTCCAAATTCATCAAAGCTGTCAAGAGGGGGAAACTCGCGACAACCAAACAAGGTACGGATACGGATACCTAGAATCTAGCCCTTGATCTAGCTCTTCGTCATCCAAGCTATTCTGCTCGTTTGCTCAAAGCCAGCATTTTCGAGAACCATGCCTCTGACTGCACATTGTCAACCATCCATTTGGTCAGGTCGGACAGAACTTATCCACCCTTTCGCCCCAACTAGGCCCGCATATATTTCGACTCCCCTGCCATTTCTCCAATTCTCCTCGTCGGCCTCCCCGGTAATCTGAGCGATTCGAAAAACAGTCCAATCGAGATCCTTCACGTCTTCCTCGAAGGCTTTGGCGAGATTTTGCATATTCTGATATATCGCTGCAGCGAATAGTTTCATGAAGACTGAGACCATCGCGAGGAACATTGTCCAATAGTCTTCTAGGCGAGAGATGGAGATAGTCCCCATTGCGACGATACGTTTCACGCCGCATTTTCTCATGATGGAGAAGACCGAAAAGAGGTACTGGGTGGCAAATACATCCGGCTTGATATTCTTATTGGTAATGCTTGGTCCAAGGAGAGAAAGCACAAGAGAGGCTTTACACATTGCCGTGAAAAGAGCCACTGGATCGTTCATCTCCCCTTTAACAACCTATACATGTCAGTCCGTAAAACGTGCGACAGTGTAGGGTATCTGGAACAGGGGTTTAATGAAGCCGGCGCGACCGCGTGGCGCGTGTGATGGTGGAGGCTGCAGCCATGTTTAGACATACCTCTAGTAGGGAGTTGGAAGAAATATTACGCGGTATCTTGGAGGGGTTACGAGCATAAACGATGGTGGGATAGTTGCGATGTATCAACTCGCGTAAAAGGCAAATGCCAGCTGGCTCAGTGGCGCCAAGCACCAGCACCCGTTTCGCGTCGGACGAGTTGATCTTTGGAGTCAATGTCTGACAGTCAAAATGATGGGAGGTGAGAGATGAAATCCTGAGAAAGAGGAGTGTTATGGGATATTTAATACAACCATAGATAGATCTCAACGACACCATACTACATGAGTTAACGAAAGATAATGTCTCCATTGGTTGAGTTTTGGAGACTATCATCTCCCGCCCAATTTTGTTCCGCACAGAGAATTTAGAAAACTCCCAGCGGCTACGAGTCCGAGCAGACGGGAAGTGAAAAGGGGACGGGACATTCCCCTCTAGTTCCGCGGCATATCTCCCGTTTCCTGGCCCTGCAAGGGTTAAATACTCACAATTCTACGACCCATGCCGAACCGGAATACAAGAAACGGCTCCTGTTGGACCTGTCGAATACGGCACAAGAAATGCGACGAGTCCACGCCCATTTGTGGAGGCTGTGCCACCCTCGAGATTGATTGCCATTACTATGCTGTCAAACCAGTTTGGATGGACAATGGAGAGGGCCAGCGACGCATGAAGGAGCAAATCAAATCTCAGGTCAAACAAAGCGCAAAGAGGCGTCGTGGGATCGCCCAGATGGAGACCATCGTCAAAGACCTTTCCAGCATGCCCGCAGACAAACCGCTCGGCATCGCCCCTGGACTACATGATAGATCTTTATCCAATAGCCCAAGGGGACCTTGGCTAGCGGGTTCTCCTTCGCAGGATTCGTCATCTCCACGTGTGCCCAAGGAGCAGACATGCCAAGAGAGGTCCCTTGGTTCCCTCACTTCACAGACTGAACTCGGCATGGGCTTCATCACGGGATACATGGACTATATCTTTCCTAGTCTCTACCCATTCTATAAACCGTCCCTATTGGACGGAGGGCGCACCTGGGTCCTCGCGCTCGCTATGAAAAATACTGCCTTCTTCAGCAGCATTGTCAGCTTATCCTCCTGCTTCTTTTCTATCGTTCTGGTCATCCCAGGTCCCGACCATGAAATTTGCGCTGCTGCTACATGGAAGGAGCTCCAGACACAAGTTGCAGCCGCCCTGTCGATTGTTCAACATGACCTCATGGCCCTTGGTCGACTAGGCGTGGGGAAGTCTCTTTTGGACAGTGTGTCTTTGATGGCAAACATTGTCCAGTACCTGAGCTTTGAAATCGCCATCCGGTCCGGGAAATGGAAAGTTCGCCTTGAAGCTGCAACCAACCTATTCCTGCGGATTCTAGACGCTTTGGCGATGAAGACGGCCAACGAGGGGTTCGAGGAGTACTAAACAAATTGGGCCGTGGCCAATCTGAGGCATACAAGATACCAAATGAAGATCAAAATTCTTTCCGACTCTTCTCGTCGATACTTCTCATCGACAATATCCTTGCGAGCACATCCTTTGGGCGCCCTTCGAGACTGTCAATATACCATTTCGAGATAGAACAAGCCTCGAACGGCAACTCGCAGATTCTGTCTCCCAAGGAGATCCTTGGTTGCCAGTCCGGGGTGCTGCTAGCCCTGAGCGAAGTTGCGGAGCTGGATGCCTGGAAACATGACGATGCGAACCTGGACGTTTTCAAGGCAACAGAGATTTCCTCTCGTACGGCATCCATAGAGAGTCCCATTAAACGGGGAATTAAGGAACTTGACGACTTGGAAATGACTGGTGTCTCGAAGCCAACACAGAGGTGGGATGTTTTCCTGCCATACAGGCATTGCGACTGCTCCATCCGTTCTTATGATAGAGAGTTCGCAGATGTTACACGCGTTTGGGCATATGCTACACATACATGTCTTTGTATTGTGCTGTAAGGGTGGCAAATATCGGATGCGGAGATCTGGAAAAACACCCTAGAGTCTATCAAGATCTTCACAAAGATCTCATCACCCTCTGGTTACGTTCTATGGCCTGGCCGTTTTGTGTGAGCGGATGCGTCAATCCACCGGAAGAGAGAGAGGCGTTTCGGACTATCGGAAAGTCTGTTGAGACCATGTAGGCGTTTGGGACAGTCAGAGAGGTTTAGGCATTCTAGAAACTGTGTGGTCAAAGGCTGAGATATGCGATGACTTATGGCGTATTTAGGATTTTTGAAGGGTTTAGGTTACCCTGTACTCTTAATGTAATTATATTAATAATCCCCTCTAAACAACAAGATGATGCATCCGTCTCTCTATTGTTCCGTGGGGTCTACCTCGTCAGGTAGAAGTTGACGCTCAAAAATGTAACAAGCAACATCTGCATCTAGTTATCAGGATTTCCCCATTTTAAGTCTTCAAGGGCTGAGAAAAACTACTATGGTGCAGTTTAGATATCCTCTTCACCCAAGGTACTGCTCCGGGAATACCTCTAGATCTCTGATGTACGTCTCCCTGAACCAGTCCCCGTCTTACTACATTGTATCCTCTCGTGTCTCTCTAGCAAAGTCGCTTTCTGCATTTGTTCTTCCCAGGCATAATATTCTTTGTTCCCAAACCTGAGATCCCTATCCTTGCTATCAAGTCAGGGCGGGGGAGGGGAAATGACGTGCACATGATTTTTGGCGCCTGCAAAAAACGCCCAGCTTACTAGTGTACCGGCCGAGTTGCGAAGGTAAGTGTCCATGCATCATTCTAGGTAACCTAGGTATTTGTTCGACCCTTCGAGGCCTTAGAAACGTAAATCGATATCATTAGTATAGGGCCACAACCTAAAGGTCGGAAGACCTCTCTGGAGTAGTCTGTTTATGTCCTCACAATATCGTCACCGCGTAGGATCAACGGTCGACCGCTGTTTTCCGTCTCAATCCGACGCCTACGGAGAATGTTTCCAGTCGGTGTGTTTTCCCCTTTCAAGTTTCCCCTCAGATTTCCCCGCTTCGCCCGCTTCGCGCCGGCGTTTCATCCTCCTTCGAGGTGACGCGACTATGAAAGAAATCTGCGGGGAGAGGATAGAGTTTTGAACGGACTCGCTGCCGGCGCCTTCAATACGCGTCGGTAGTCACCGCCCTCGCTTGAATCTGGAGGGTCTAGGAGGGGCAAACCTTGCAAATGTAATGAGTGAAACATTTGGGTTGTATTTCCAACTTCATGTGTGCGTTTGGAACCTTTTGATCTTATTCAACAATTGGGACATAATTATCAGGCCATCAGGGTAGTCTCGGCTGATTTAAGGTGGCTGACGACTCACATGTCGAGGAACAACAGTGTACTTTTATAATGACCGCTGTGATGCGTCATTTGCAAGGATATAGCTGGGGATCAGTGTATCCATGTGTAGTATTGAGCTCGAAACAAACGACTTCGCTCAATTCCATTTTTTTTTTTAGAGTACTGCAAGCGATGGCTTTGGGAGAGGATACATCGTTCAAAGTTTGCAGAAGCGATCGCCGATACATCATAGAGTCAAAACGAGAGGGCACTTCAAAAGGTAGTAGTCGGACCTCGTTGCCGCAGTAGTCTGATATGTGAACGGTGATAATAGCCTCCCCTTGGTCCTCGCGCGGGGTTCAGCCACTTAGCCGTTGCATGACGGAAGCCAACGGGGATGGCCGTGATAACTTCGTGTTAGTTCAAGGTTATCGCCTAGCCATGTGAGAATACATTATGCACCATGACAATTGATTACGGTGATATTATCCAACAGGTATGAAATCAACCAACTCTACTCTTCGAGTCTTCTGTATCCGAGAAAACGAAGAACATTAATTTCGTATCCATACATCGTCAAGCTGATGGTTCAAAGTGTACTGTAGACCTCAAGGTGACCTTGGGCTCTTCGCTGAAGCCACGCAGTGGATGAGGTGTGGCAAGTAACAGTACAGCTTGGGCGTTGAGTCTCAAGGCTCCATGTTCTTTTCGATTCGATGATCATGGCGATGGGCCGCTGACGACGAGCCGACAACGCCACCGGCTTCTCGGGTCCAGGGCCCATGGGTTATGCGTCATCCATCACAGAGAAGCTGGTGGCATCCAGACAGCTAAGACCAATAACATCGAGTATATAAACAGAGGTGATACTCCTCTTCAGAGATCAATTCATCAGCATCATTCTCACTCACTTCATTCACTTCATTACTTACTCGACTACACTATAACAGCCACTTTTCCATCCACCTCTTTTTCTCTCCACCAAAATGGGCGACATGCGATCTTCCTCTGAGATGTCCAAGGACAACCTCCGTTCCATCGACCCCTACGCTCTTGTTGAGGCCTTGATCGGCCAGAGAATCGACAAGCTCGAGCTCGGAAGCTCCGATGGTCTTCCCAACGACTACGACGATCTCGACATGAACCTCGAGACCAAGTCTAGCTCCGGACGGGGACGAATCCGCCCTGACTCCCCCCCCAAGGATGTCAAGGTTGGCTGCATCAACCCGTATGCCCTGGTTGAAGCCCTTCTCGGTCGAAACATTGACCGAAACTCCATGGACTCGGCCAAGATCATCTCCAACGTCCTCCAGACAGACTACGATGAGCTCTTTGACATGAAGAGCTGCTCTGTTCTCTTCTCTGGCCTCAGGCTCAACGAGAAGGACCGACGGGCCGAGATGCTCTCAGAGAAGGACATCAGGATCTTGGAGGAGAAGGATCTAATGACTCCTGATCTCTCCGAGGCTCAGCGTCTGGGCGACCTGGAGAAGATTGGCCTCAAGGACTTCGAGAAGACCCGTGTCAAGGCTGCTCGCATGCAAAACGGCAAGCTGCACTTGGTCTTGCACGCCCACTCGCTGGGCAGGACTCTGTCCAACCATGAAGTCACGATGTCCATCAACGAGCTGGTCAACCCGTACCGAATGCAGAAGGGTCACTGGACTCCCCCTAACAGCACATGGCGCGACATGTACGATCAGGTCTTCAAGGAGGGAACCAAGCGACTGATCGGAAACCTCACCTCGTTCGAGATCAATGAGAGGAGGAAGACTCTTCACCACTTCGATGACCCCATCCAGGGCTGTGCCAGCAACAGCTGGCTGATTTCCGCCTTGTTCTCCGTCTTCTGGGCCAACCCCCACACCATCAACCGGGCCACTCGCGTCCACCAAGACAAGGACGAGAGGAAGCAGCTCTCCATCAAGTTCCACGACAAGGGCGGCAAGGAAAACAACGGTCGCACCGAGACTGTCGAAGTTGACTACAAGATTCCCATCAACAACTCGAACAACGAGCCGCTCTACTGCCGCTCAAGCGATGGAGCTGACATCTGGCCTTCGCTCTACGAGAAGGCTTATGCCAAGTGGATCACTGGTGGCCACTCCGATCGTCCCGATGTCACTCAGACTCACTGCGGTGATCCCGTCAAGGCCATGGCTCAGATCAACGGCCGAGAGCCTCACTACTTCGAGACTCAGCATCACTCCGCCAGTGACCTCGTCGGTCTCGTTCGATGCAACTCCGTGAACTTCAAGACCATCAACCCCATGGTTGCCTGGACCTACGCCACTGGAGAGGGCGGAAGCCAGTACCGCGGCAGCAATATCGTGGCTAACCACGCCTACTCCGTCCTCGGATTCACCGTTGTTGGCAACAAGCAGTACATCGTTCTCCGAAACCCGTGGGGAGTTACCGAGCCCATCGGCCTCACGAGCTACCAGGGACTCCTCGAGCGTGTTGACCCCTCTGTCTGGCACCCCGCTTCCATGCTCGACCACGGCGGTCTCTTCGCTATCGAGGAGCAGGCTTTCAAGCACGCCTTCGCCTACATTGGCGTTGCCAAGTAAGCACTTCGTGCACCCATATCGAATGACTTTGCTTGTCAAGCGACCTGTCGATATTTCGAATTTCGAATTCTACCCTTCTACGTCACTCCTTAACAGCCGTTACTCTATGCCAAGGGAGAAAATTGTACAAACGAAAAGATCCAGTTCAGACGTAGAGGCGACTCTTGGATCTGGATTGGTGGTTGAAAAAAAGGGCTCGGGATTGTTTGGAACAGCAGACAACTGAAAAGAACCCAATAAGGATTTTGAGGATATTTAAGCCTAGTTTGATATGATACTGAATACAAATACCTCAATTTCAACTTCATGCCTCCCATCCTTTCTTGAATATCTATTCGTCTGAGCTATTTTGCCGAGTGACTAACAAGAAGATCTTCCAATCTCGTCTCGTTCGGGCTCGTGGCGTCTACTCAATCCTGCGTGATAAGCCGGCTTGCCATCAGTTCTTCGGCAAGATAAGTAGTCAGTCGTCACTATGAACCGGAACGGCAATTTATCCTTGGCAGACTCTCTTAGATTATCTGCAACCTCGGCGTGAAAGGAGACACTTCGAATCGAATCTAATTACCTAAGTTGTTACGGCGCCCATAGTGACATTAATACAGGGCGAATCGTATATACCAGGTGCAACCAACTCAACCTCGGCATCAGTGTTCTTGCCCAGGAGTATAAGCGTGTTGCCCTTAGAGTTAAACTGTGGCCAACCGAGCTGAGTCAACTCAGAAGTCGGATTATTGATGAAAGAGTACCACGCTTTCTGCATCATCTTCGTGAGCTGCCTCTGTTCTGTGACCGGAGCGATGCCGCTGACGTCCTCCGACGCGCCAAAGATCATGTATAAGTCTACTCCGTGGTAAGCACCACTGGTAGGTAACAAGCGCGTATTATTCCAATCAGCCATATACCGATAAGCCCAGGAAGCGACACCGTGCTGTTGCCGGGCTTGTGCCTGGTAGGATACAGGACAAGTGAAAGACTCGAGCAGGAAGGATGTCACTTGGGCATGGGTTGGGATGACTCCATTCCCGTAGGCAGGAATGCGGTAGTACCCGTCCTCATTGTGATTATTCCCATGTAAGATGGGCACCTTCGCAAAACTGCCAGACTTGGTAAGACTCAAATAGTCAGAAAAGACGGTTTCGTTGTCGGGCTTCGGATAGAAAGGGGGAATGGATCGAAGAACGCTAGAACTGCTGGCGGCTTTGATAGATGCAGCGGCGGTCTTGAGGTCCTCCCAATCCACGTCACGCATGCAAGCCATGACATCAGTCGCATCGCTGCAGTTGACAGCCGAAACAGCCGAGTTCCAATTCCGTTCCTGAACGACGGCCGTATTCATAGGGAAGCTGAAGGCATTTCCGGAGGAGGCGATGATGCCATTAACAATGGGGTCCTTCTCGTAGGCATACGTCCAGTAGTCTACGGCAACACCACCAGAGGATTGTCCAGAAATGGTAATCTTGTCAGGATTGCCACCGAAGCGCCCAATGTTGTCGCGAACCCACTCGACGGCAGCTCTCTGGTCACGGAGACCGAGATTGGCAGTCTCACCAGGTGCGCCAGGGAAGCCAAAGATGTTGAGTCGGTAGTTGACGGTGACGACGACGATATCTTCCGCATCCGCAAAGTATTTGCCCGTGTAGAATGGGCTGTTGGTATTCCCAATAGCGAAGCCTACATATTCAAGTCAGAGGCTGCTCTCAAGAGGGTTCAGAGTCCATGTACTCACGTCCGCCGTAGAAGAAGACAAGAACAGGTTTGTCGGCTCTGACAGAGTTGGCAGTAACCTTGGACCAGATATTCAGAGTCAGACAATCTTCGCTCTGCGGAATGCCTGCAGCACTAGCAAAGTACGAAATAATGTCCTGAGCCTGAGATGTTTTCCCCGGATAGTCGACGGCCTTGCTCGGTGATAAAGGACAGTCGTATCCGAAGGCTTTCGCTTCGTACGGTGTTGTGGAATTAAATCTCTGGGGCGGCTTAAATCGCAAATCGCGAACCGGAGGCTTCGCGTAAGGAATGCCAAGATACTCAATGACACATGGCGAATTATTTGCCAAATGTCCAGTGATAGGTCCGCTGGAAGTGCCAACGGTGATGTACTGCTTTGTGTCGCATTGTATCGGAGACGCAGTGACAAGACTTGTCAAGAGAGTAAACGGCGCAAGCTTTCCCACGTACATTATCGGAAGCAGAGGAGACGGCCAGTTTCTTGACTTTTACAGCGTAGAGACTTTGGCCTTTTTAAGGGCGAAGTGGAAGGATAATTAGATTAAAGGAATGCTCATTTCGCATATCATATGCAGGGCGGCATCTTCCGCAAGGTTTTGAAGATCACATTCACATCCTACTCGGAACCCAATATCCGGTTTCAATCTGACTTCATGGGGACCCCTGCTGCATGAGGCGGATCAATTGCTCTAAGAAGTACGAGTATCCGTATAACAAAGTGAAATGTCGACCCTCACTAACCGACCTACCTCATCATGTCGCCAGTTCCTACGGCTGAGATTTCCCTAATAGGTGGATGAAGGAACAATGTAAGTAGCTACATCAACTCTCGCCTCTTTCTTTCTACTAACGATCCTCTCTTGGTTCGTGGGCCGTCAACATGGGCAATTAAGTGTATTACGTGTCGCATGCGCCCAGCCATTACACTCGGAGCGGCACCCCAGATGCTGTCTATTAACCCAAACAAGACAGCCTGAAGGGTCGCAAGGCCTCATTTGACTATGTCAAGTCCTCGGAAAATGTTTATTCTAATAACCTCTAATGACCTTCTTTTAAATACAAACTCATGCCCCAAGCCGTCGATTGCGACGAGACAGATCGAGCAGACTCTTGAAGAAGGTCGATTGCCTCAGCGCTGGCCAGTTCTCCTCGATAATCGCAAACTCGGCATGCTGCGACTCCCATAAAGCAAAGCCGCTGAGCCTCTTCTCTCCGCTCGTCCTCAATATCGCGTCAATCTGTGGTAATCCGAGCTGTGCCGAGTACGTTTGGCGAGAGATGTCTGCTTCGGTAATCGTCTTGACTGCTTCTTCTAGGGACAATCCTTGCTGCTCCATCTTGGATTCGACTGCTAGCTTTGCCGCGCGCGTCACTTCGGACCGTCCGCCGTATCCGATTGCGATTTGGAGATTGAATCCGGTGTTTTGTGCCGTGGCGCCTTCAGCGTGGACGATCATGCGCCTCAGGTCCTCTGGGAGGATGGACCTATCGCCAACGACTCGGAACCGTACTTCTGGAACGGAGAATGGCGCATCGCCCATCATCATTTCTTGAATGTATTCGGCCATCATGGAGAACAGAGGATCGAGTTCCTGGGGCCCTCGCTTGAGGTTGTCGTCGGACAATGCCCAGACAGTGAGGTTTCGCACCCCGGAGCTGAAGCACCACGTCATGACCTGAAGAAGTTTGTGGGCGCCAACCTGGTGACCGGCCAGGACGTTGTTGAGCCCTCTGTGGCGAGAATATCGACGGTTGCCGTCCATGATGGCACCCAAGTGTTGTGGTGAGTGACCGACCCTGCCGGCGAGCTTGCCACGATAATATGAACATTTGACAAGCTCCAGAAACTCTTCGCGGAATCCAGCGACCGTGGGCAATGGTCGCTCGTCAATCTCCATCCGAGGCAGATGGGCCTCCATTGCCGAGAAACGTCGAAGCGCTTGGTCAGGGACGGCGGCAGATGGAGCACTGCATTTGCTCCCGAATATCTCACGGTAGAGATCAGGAACCACAGTATCCATCCCGGGACTTCCAGTCACCAAGAGATCCAACGTGCCGTCAAAAGTGAGTGTCCGAGGACACATGCTGTAGTGAAAGTAGGACAAGAAGCAGTGAACCTTTCTCACACACAACCAAAGCGCCCGTCGAACAGGGTTCTGGCTGCGGTCTTCTCCTGACAGAACGCTATCGGACAAAGTTGAAACAAAATTTGTGAAAACGAGTTTTCGAATCGTAGCCCACGGCATCCTCAACAACACGGTAGCTCCTTGCTTCCTCACATCTTCCTGAAGACTGCACAGCCTCGAAGTTTCGCGCAATATCCCCGAGTTCTCCTCGGCGTCGAATGGAAGATGTTGTGCTAGGTATTCCTCCACAAGGATCATGGTGTTCGGCACCTTTCGTCCCTTATCCTTTGGGTCGAGCTTGTTGGCCATGCTCATCACGCCCTTCACAATGGCGTCTTCCTGCTCCGGAGTTGTGTTTCCCAAAAGCTGATGCGTCTTGGCCAATCCGTATGCAAAGGTTGCAAAAACCAAAACGTTGGTATCGAATTCGAACATGGGAATTGACTTGTGGAGATTTTGAAGCCAGGTTATGACTTGTTGTCGCTCGGAGCTGTTGGATCGGATCATGATGTAAATGAAGGCCATGGTACGGATGATTCGACGCCATGGGTCAGATCTGTATGTGCTATGCGCGTTGAGAATTTTGGAGAGTTTGGGGTGTGATAATTGAAGAGAGGAGGCAATGAGGACGGCGGAGAGCATGATGTCCCCGCGATCGAAGAGGGCGTGGAGTTCTTCGAAAGAAGGATATTTGCTCCTCCATATCAACTTGGCGGATCTAATGTCCGTCCAGTTGCGCCAGAGATAACCCGTGAGGTAACCTAGAATCGCAACGGACGTCAGAATGACGATGATCAGGCAGCTCGTTAGGAGGAGGAGTTCGAAATCCATATTGAAACAGATCGAGCATGGTGAAGAGAAACGAATGACAAGTGTGAGCCAGCAAGTGATAAAGATCGAGAGGTCACTGCTGTTTTTAACCAATTCGATGGACCCATGTGAAGTTCAGCCTAACGAGACGATAGAATAAGTCGGACTAGCTCGGGGGCCGGAGAAGGCGGGATCGTCGTCTATCTATTCTTTGCTTCTGCCAACATTGAATTGATTGGTCTTAATGCGGTAGCACACACGTCACAAAACGGCTAGCTCTCGGGACATCCGGAGCTTCAGCCCTAAATTGGGTCCAGTTCGACGCATTTTCCTCCCGGTTCAGCTGAGGACAGAACGGAAACGGAGATCGATAAAGGCTGACTGAGCTTGCTAAGCGAGCTTATTACTTGCCCGCACGGCTGTCTAGTTGGACAAAATATCCGCAACCTGGCACATTGTACAAGAGCGGCTAAAGGTCTAGTGAGAGGGCCACGTCCCGTGTTGCGTCAGCATTCTCGGCGCTACGTTACTCAGAGCTGTTGATCTCCAGCCAATGCATCGCATCACTCGGCGTCTTGGGGCTTCACTAAACAAGATCGGCCATGCAGCCTCTAATTAGACCATCAGACCCGTGCAGTAAACTGCGGTGATCCAAGGCCTCCAGGGCTGAGGACCTACCTGGCGGGGGCAGCTAATGACGACGGAGCTCACAGTCACTCGGCTCACCCGAGCGCCAGACCCAGACGGCGATTTATCACAGCCCGAGATCAACTGGCAATATTGCCCAATCGTGGGTACGTATTGTCTCAGTATCTTTCCGCAGTGGAGGTCAAAGTATTGACTCCAAGTATGGATGCGGTACGGAGAGTCCCTCATTCGTTCCTCATTCTTTGCTTCCATTGGTAGGTAGGTCTACGTATTCGTGGGCTCGCCAAGACTGAGTCGCCCACTCGTTTTGTTTAGCGCAAAAGGCTCGTGAAGTTCCATCCCAATGTCTCACGCTAGGCCCGCGCCTTCTGGTGCCGGTATTCGTAGAATAGAAACTATCATCGGAAGATGCCCGCCTTATCACCCCTGCTACATACGAATAGCTCTTGTCCAAAACCATTCACACCGACACGATGCATCTACTGGAGTCCGGCCTCAAGACCAAGTCCCATTGGGAGGGCCAAAGTAGCCACTCTCTGGCATCTGCCGCCACGGGAGTCCTAACCCATCCGCAGTGTTTTGCCAACTTTTAAATATTAGTAAGTAGGAGTTTATGTGTCCTTTATTAAAGCCAAGGGGATGGAGAGAACTTTACTCACACTGTATTTCCCCACCAATCTGGGAATTGAACATTTGGTCCATACGTTACCCCAAAGAAGATAACGATTCCGCTAATGGCAAGACCGGTATCGAGTGCCGCGGCAAGGACATAGTTGTACTTTGTCCACCACGCATAGAATTTCCCATATATGATCTTGTTGAATGCCAGATTGACGAGGTACCAGCTGCTATAGTTGATTCCCGTCGCAGGCGGGACGTTGTAAGTTCCAACAAAAATGAGAGGCCAATTGATCTTTCGAACGAAATCATTACCGGTCTTTTTCCAAATAAAATAGGTGATGGGAGGCAGAATCAGGCCAATCCAGAAGAAATGCAACAAGCCGCTATAGATAGCCCCGACGGAATAGAGTCGTGCAGGGCCAACCAGGCCCCAAATCTGGATCAAATCAGCGAGGGACGTGAAAGAAAAGAAAAGCCAATTACTTACCACAGATGAAGAAAACACAGTCCGGCCGTTTGGACACGAGAATCCGTTTACTTGGTCCTCGTCACAAATATCATTAACATTGCCGAGCATCCATTGCGTGACGCCAATCTGGGTCAACGCGCCCAAGACAGTGGCGAGACCTTGGGCGAAGAATAACGTCGTTGGGGGGATCTTGAGATAATGCGCCAGTTTCATGTCGGAAGAAAAGTACAGGCCTTGGCCAACAACATCCGTGGAGAGAATCTTGAAAAGAATGTTGGCGATGGGCCGGCCTTGAAACATGTAGCCTCCGATGAACTCGGAGAGGACATTGAGTTGGTTGGCATCAACGTTGGTCACTCCTTGAATCATCCCACACGGCACCATATAGATGGCTGGGATGATGAACGCCAAAACGACTCCGTACCATGGCAGACCTGTGTCGTATCCCTCGGCCATCCCAAAACTCATCCCGAGAACGCCTAGGAGGACTGAGGCCCACCACCACCATGGTACTTTCTGATACGTGGTCATCAGTCGGGCGTGGATGTCGAGTTTGAGAGATCCAAGGAGTGCGTGCTTCAGCTCATCCCAATGAAAGAAATAGATGTGCGATAGAACACTGGGAGCGTTAGGTTCCACTCTCAAATAACGATGGGGTGAAACTTGCCTCGTGATTGATGCAAATGATAATCCATAGACGAATGCAAAGGTTGCGGGCAAGTATGGAGGTGAATAACTCGCGTACTTTTCTTGGTCAAATCTTTCACCTGTCAAGACCTGAGAAACGTTGTAGAGCTGACCGTAACGATCATAGACGTCGGCAGTGCACAACGGCAAATAAGACGTAAACCAGGTATTGGTATAGTATATCCCAGGCACAATGATCCAAAAGAAGACGGCAAAGCCTGCAAACACATTAACGGCCGCCCAGTGAGGGCTGAGAAGCGGGTTGGTGTTATAGGCGATCATGGACCAGTCGAATGTCAGAGGGAAGAGTCCGAGTCCAGTGACCATACCAAAGACCTGGTTCACAGCCAGGTTGTTCGGGGCAATCCAGCAGATCCACGAAAAGTAGCTCAAGCCAGTGAAGATCAGGCCCGGAAACCAGTACCACGTGAATGCGCAGGCACCTATGACCATGAAGAACTTGATGCGGCTCATTTTCCATCCGTCAGCGACGGCGTTGGCCCTCGAGTGGAGGGAGCTCAACAGTGCAACGTTGCTGAGAACTCCAGGCCAGATCATGGATGCTGGTTGTACCAGCCATCGACTTGCAAGGCCGGCAACCGCATATCCGCTGAGCTGACAGCCAAGCACGGCCAGGACAGAAAGTCCAGGGGGCAGCTTGAAGCCGTAGAGCTTGGCGGCCTGGACCAAGTTTGTTGCATCGGCCGAGCCGAAACCGAATGACACGTTTGCCATAATGGTGACGAGGGCGTGCTCTTTAATGTTGAAGTGGCGGTCGGGGTTGAAACAACTGATGGGTAGAATCTTCGCGAGAATAACCCCAAGAGGATAAGCCAGGAGTTCGGCGACGAGAGAGACAATGCGAACTCCGGGATATCGAAGCGAGAAGAACTGATTGACTCCTGCGCCAAGAAAGACGAAGACCTGACGGCATGATCAGCGGGACTCTGGGCTGCTTGGCACCGGCTGATACTCACAATTCCCAAGATCCAGGCACGCAGAGTGTTGACGGGAATTCCAGGATCATCTGTCTCAGGGACGACGGCCCGAACGGCTGGAAACGGACTGGTATCAGCCGCGTAGTCTCCCTCATCCTCCTGCTTCACAAGGACTCGATTGAAGTCGACTTCGAGTTCCACAAGATGAGTATTTCCGGCCTCGAAATCACGAATACCGCCTTGTTGCTCACTCCCCTTCTCAGAGAAGAGAGTGTCCTTTTTGGGGTTGATGCTGGCGTCTTTCATGTCGCCGCCAGTTGGCTCGGACACGCCCCCTTCATTCATGGTGAAAGGTTCTGGGAAGCGCCCTATGATGTCGGCAAATGGCGATGAGAGTTATTTCAAACCTTAGCCTTCTCCTAGGGTCCCCTAAATATGACAATGGTAGTAACCAGCTTGATATGGACCATTTAAGTCCGCACACCCGAAACTCTCATGTTCCAGAGTCCAGCTTCTTGTCCAATCGACATTCTCAAACTTATCTCAAATCGAAACCGCTCGTTGCACCAGCATTAGCAGTGGAACAGCCCGCTGCGATCCCGGATTCAACATCTCCTCTCCTGTGATAGGCCGCGTGTCGTGTCGAGATATCGGTTCATGTTACATGTTGGTTACCACAGACCAGGGTAGGGAGGCGACATTATCGTTCTTACCCCATACTACTAGCATCAAGATAAACTCAAAAGAGCAGAGTCTCTTGATCGGACAAACCATCGGGAATACATTGAGGAGCTTGGGCTACGTAACATGGGACATCAATTCCCAGTCACAGGAGGGGTCCGATACTAATGCTCATCGATACGGGTAACTCTCTCCATCTCCAAGCTGTTGTTACCTTGCCTACATCCATTTCTCGATCCCGCGACGTAAACCAGTTGTGCTAATCAGATGCACGAGTTCGATCACACCGTCAATGCCCTCCTGGCTTAGACAACATTGCCCCCCCAAAGAGACTTTGCATTCGTATGGAGTAGACAGAGGAGCATTTAATGTCGGCCAACTTCGGCACGCTTATCCGTCTCTTATCTTCAAACCCGCCATTTATCGCGGGACTTTTGCTATCGGGCAATTCTGTAACTGCCAACTGATGGTCCCGCGTGTGCTTGGGGCACCCCGGATTAGGAAGCTCGAACCCGGGGCGCAGGTCCTTTTGCTCATTGCTACACTGAGAAATCATCACTTCACGCGGGGGCTTCTGCTAGTCTGGGTCATGTAATCGAATCTTGGCCACAACCTGACGATATTAGTTCAATTGTCCTCCAAAGTCCCAACTTTTGTCTGCCCAATTCACATCTACCACCGGAGGGACGGCTGAGCCTGGATCATCCAGAGCTGGTTTAGTGCCCGTGGTCGTCTCCCCGGGCTGATCTCCCCAGTCCATACCTTGGAAGAAGCTGTGAGTGTTCAAATCCATCCGCATTGCCCCATCAAAATCATCCAGATCGAAGCTTGTCGATTCTTCGGAACAGCTTGCGTCATTTTCCTGGGCATTTTGCGATATCAGGCTCTTGATCTGAGAGACTATGCTCGGGATCGACGACGCATCCACTGCATCTTTCAGGGCATCAACACGAGCCTCCCACGCTTGAAGAACCATGCCAACGAAGAACTTGTAGAGGGGGTTGCTGGTCGTGTCTTGGGGTTCCCGGGCGACGAATCTGGCGTTGTAGCTATCGCTCAAGACTTGCCAAGCCTGCTCGGCGATCCTGGTGAGCGGACGCCTTCTCAAGTCTTGTAGGATGTGAATGTAGCCAGGAAGTGGGAAATGTATTCGCAGGAACCAATGAAAGCCCTTGGTGAGCGGCGAGGTGAACATCTCCGTATCGGCCCGTAGCATTTCAAATGCGTACGAGATGACAGTGTTGTGTTGTGACTCCGTCTGAAACGTTGGCGAGCTGAGGTACTTGGCGTAGTGCTCAACGAGCTTCAGTTTGGCGAGCTGTGATCGAGTGATCCAAATGGTCATGAAGTGAACTGGGTTCCCTGGGTCGCATAACTTGAGGAATTTGTTCTCGATGTGCTCTTGCATGGCTTCGACAGTGCTTCCTTGCAACTCAGGCCCAGTCTTTGCGATGGGTTTCAGTGATGGACATGAGAAGTCAAGGTAAAAGGTCGAATTTCGAATAAAGTCTGCCACTTCGTATCGCACAACCGAGAAAATGGCCTCTGTCGATTTCGGCTCCACGATAGGAGTCTCCTTCATCTCTGGCCAGAGGTCGGAGTCGTAGATGTTCAGGGGAACTTTGCAATCCCATGTTGGAACGAGCGAGGAACTCTTGTGGTCTGCCTTTTCGCCAATGCGATTGTCGAACAGGACAAGTGACCACCAAAGCCTCCGGCGGGATTCGGCCTCGAGGGGGGGGAACTTTGCGTTGATAGCCTCGATATGAATGCCCAGACGCATCGCAATCCGAATTGCAATCCCAAGCATAGAAGCCAAGGATCGAGGATCAGTGTTAAGACAGACCGAGACCTGGAGCGGTGAGTGAAGATCAAGGCGAGGATCGGGGCCACGTACCAAGTAGAGGTAGAAAGCAGTGAGGCAATCGCGGTCACTGGTGCGAAGATATCCGCAATTAAGAAGAGCTTGTTGACACGCAAACTGATGTCTCAATAATAGATGCTCCTTGGGTGAGTCAAATAGAGATTGACACTCAACATCTGAGAGACTGAAAACAGACATGCAGTAAATGCTGAACATCAATGCCTCCAAATCGGCCCCGATCTTGGTAACATCGGTGATGGCTTGGACCACACGGGCTTGCAAGGTCGGAATGTGAGTTACCTTGAGCAACGGGTTGACGTTGTCCAGATAGATCTGCCACAGCCTGAAGATTTGGGCGGGAGGTGGATGAAACGTGGACAAGTCAACTGCAGCCACCCGCGGCCCAAGCAGGAGGTGATCGGTATTTCTGTAGAGAAGATCCCACGCCTCCTTCACGGCGACCTCACGGCGGCCGTCCTCATGAGGTTCAATGTTGCTCTCTGGGCCACGAAACTGGACAAACCGTTAGCAGAGTACTACTGGCGAGGGGAGGTGCCATACCACTCTATCCATAGCGTACCAGAAATCCCTGTCCGAAGTCAGTCATCTCGCCATCATGGCAGGGTGAACGGGCGTACTTACTTTGCACTCTGTTCTGTTTCTGACCTGAATTCCTTTGGTGGAGATCGTTGATTTGATCTGGCAGCGTCCGAGTACTCATCATCTGAATCGCCCATCGGAGGAAGTGCATCTTTTCCTTCAGAGATTTCCTTGTGCAATGGATCAAATTTGACGCTGTTTTGGCGGAGAAGCTCTTCGTAATGGCGAAGGCGTTCCAGAAGCATGCGTTCTGGAAAACGCCGTCTTCGGGGGCGCGGATGGTCGGCGGCAGGCACACATTGTGACCCAGACTTGATGCAATGCGAGCAGGGGAATTTCCGGTCGCACCTGATTTTTCGTTGATGGCAAAGAATGCATGCAAGCACGCGTTTGGGTTTCACTGCCTCGGGAAATCGTAGGGGTGTCGTTGAGGATGTGGCAGGCGATGTGCTGACCCAACTCCCTTGGGGAGTTGGCAGAGTTGACATGATCTCAATGAACCGAACAAATCAATACTGGGGTACCTTTAGCAAGCCGGATGTAGAAAATAGCTCTGCCACGATCATGATTCGAGGGAGCCATCGGCGACTTTTAAGATCCGTATCGCTCTCGCCTTCGGGACCCGAGATTGCGTCGGCAAGTTCAAAATTCCGATCATGTGATCTGGTCGGACTCTTAAAAGCGCCGACTTTCGGTTAGCTCTCCCGTCTGTCGTCGCCGATTCAAGTCTTATGCCGAGGGGCAGACTCAACTCAGCACCCGGTAAAATTGGTCAGGAGTCAACTCAAGCGTGTTTGCGTTGATTAATTTCGGTTACATACACGCACAAATCCAGAGCCTTTTTATCAAGGGGGCTGTATTCGTATTGATATCTGAATCCAAACCAAGCCAACCCCCCTCATATCCGTAATTCCGGCTCGGGCTCCTCTCTACGTCATGGATGGACCCAGGGATTGATTATACGGAGGCGAAGGGAAGAGGCGAGAACGGTCAACACCAGTCGGTTCGATGAACAGTAAGAATTTTATTGTTCAGTTTCGTTTCAAATAATCTCTTCATCCGGCACATAAGCTCGTCTCTTTCGGTCATAGAAATATGTTTTTTACATAATTATTTAGATCATTCTACGACATTGGCATTCTCATACCTCACGTAGGTACCCTACGTACATACGTAGATAGGCGATATTCTGAAGGATATGCCATAATTCACCAATACCATACCCGGACATCATATATTTAAACGGCAACTTTATAATTGAAGTGAATCTCTTTATGCATATCTGAAGATTAAATCTCTGTTCTCATTCAGAGTTGCGCCGGCAATAAAACCCATACAATCCATCAACTCCATTTCCCAATGCTCACTGCCTCACACGGCGAGTGCGGTCAATGTGCCCGTCTCACGAGTTGCACTTCATCTCCCAGGCCTTCCACTGGTTGACAGAATTCAAGCACGATCCAGTGTTGACTGGTGTCTTCCCCTTGGAGCACTCCTTGTCGGAGTAAACCCAGACTATGGCATGTCAGTCAACTCATTCAGAACCATGATTCGCGGGTCCTACATTTGCATCCTTTGGTGCTGTCCTCCAAGGTGACGGCCTTGACAACGTCACTGAAGGGCGTACACTTGTCGAGGGCGTCGTCGAGGACCGTCCAAATTCCCAGGTTCTGGGCCGAACAACCGGCGTGGCCGTAGATCCGGAAGTCGGCAATGTGGGTTTCGCGGGTGACAGGCGAGGCCGAAGCACCCATGAAGAGGGCGGCGGCAGAGACGAAGATGGTGCTGAATTGCATCTTGAAGTTTTTGTAAGATGTGGGAAAGCCGGTTTAGTTGTGCGGTGCTGCCTTGATCAGAGCGTATGTGCCTGGGGTCGAATGATTCTGTGTTGAGACGATGGCCTCTTTATACCTCCCGTATTCAGAATGCCATGGTCTTACCAACAGATTTGCAGCCACTATTCTCCCACACCATGGTAAGCAAAGGCTCCAGCTGCTTCGGTGAATTCCCCTCACGAATTGCTTGTGGTACCGCAAAGCTGACGGTGGAGGGTACTGTTTTTAGATACGAGTGATGACCATCGCGGGGATAGTGCTTGAGTGATATGCACGATTAGTTGTGCCTCGATGCCGATGATCCTGAATGAAGGCAGTGGTAAAAAAGAGGATGACAAGGCGCATCGGGATTAATGGGGCTATGAGGTCAGCCGTCGACGGTCGTCAAAGGACCAACACCGTGACTGTGACCGTCAACGTAGGATTCGACTTGACGTGGGACTTCGCGTCTCGTCAGCCCAGTGGCCGAAATGGCGCAGCGATTGGACGTACTTAGCCGGACCGTCGACTCCAGTCCTCAACCACCGCCGAGGAGGATCGGACCAAAAAGATCTCTCGGCGGAATCGGCTGTGAGCGTGGCTGGCGATTTAATCGCCCGAGCATCAAATCATCGTTGTCTTGAGTTTTGCGAAGAAATCATACGAGTCTGACGTGCGGAAATAATCACATTTCCGGCATCTTTTCGGGTCATCGAGTGAGACGAATTACACTTTCAACCAACATCTCACAGATTTTTATATACCCTACGTCCGTAGTACGTGGCTGTCCTATACTAACATCTCAAACAGGGCTCCCAGTCAACTCGTCGAAGCTGACGACAGTGTACATCGACTGCAAAACTTCCAACTTCTCCCTGACATAATCCCTCTGCTCCTTCGGAATGCGTTCAAAACTAAACAAAAACTTGACCAAAAATATAAAATCCTCCATCCTTGCCCTGGCTTCCTCTTGGCTTTGGCCAGCTCCTTGAGGCAGCGCCAGCACGTCGGCAATAGTACTTGTGATTTCGAACATCTTCTGGAGGATTCCGCTTCCATGCGTGCCAATTGAAGCAACGCTTTCCAGTCGGCTGACGAGTCCCCGAAGCTGCACTGACAGCCTCTGGGCGGGAAAGTGAAGGGAGAGCCCTTGATGCGTATCGCGAGCCGGCGCCGATCGAAGGAGCCCCTGCGAGAGTGCGAGCTGCCACACCAGAGTACGTAACCAAAGCCTCGTGACGAAGATGTCGGCAAGTTGAAGCTCAGTAAGACGTCCTTGACCACTTTCGCTCAGTTTGCGCTCGGCTTCGGCGGCATCGACCTCGTCCTGGTCGAGCTGTGCTTGCTTGCTTTCGATCCATTGAGCCGTCATGCTGGATGGGGGGCAGTTGGGCTCTTGCTGAGCTTTCCAGTGGGAAAGGAAACCGTCGTCCATGATGCGGAATAGCCCAATGAGACGAGCCCAGCCAAGATCCACGTGAGGTGGAATGCTAGGGTCGGGGAACGGAAGTCCCGTCTTCAACGGCGGCACGATGCAAGGATGGCCGCCCAGTATCGTCATGAACCGCTCGTGTATGAACGTCTCCCAATAGAGCCTCTGGAAGCGACAGATGTCTCTTTTGTCGGCAACTCCATCGGCGCTGTCCTGGTGCAGTCGTAGGTCCAGGGATTGGAGCATGGAAATGGCTTCTCGCAATATGACGAAGCTGCGCTCGAGGCGCTTGAAGGACATGTGACAAATCTCAATGAAGATGCATGTCATGGCACGCTTGAGGGTAATCTTGAGTTCGTTCAAGGTCCCATCATTGGCAATCTCGGACACGTCCACCTGGCGATGCGATGCCAAGCTGTGCCGGACCAGATCGGTGATTTGGGCAGCAATGTCCCCGTGAAGGGTCCAGGACGTCCGAGTCAGGTTTATCGTCACTGCTGCAAACGAATAGACCAGAGCGGCATCCTCGTGGCTGTTTTGCATGTTTCGAATAGCGGCGCGCATCTCGTCTGGCGAAATGATGGGGTTGACGGGGTAAACGACGGTTTCAAATTCAGGGAGCAGGTTCAGGAAGAAGTCTTGAGGATAGTCGGAGCTGCCTGAGGATGTGACAGACCCCGACCGACAACTTCTGCCAAAAGAGGAGTCATCGTGGTTCATGATACCAGCAATGGATGTAGGAGCCGGAGCCGGAGCCGGAGCCAAGGGCGTCGAAGAGGATGACCTCGCCTTGTCGCGAAGCTGAGCAACCAGACGGCCTCGCACCGCGGGCTTCCGCTTCGTCGGAGCGGCCGAGAAGTCGCATTTCAGATTAAGGTGTTCGCATTGAGAGCAAGGCCGGACGCCATTGCAGCGAACTTTCCGGAACCTACACCCATCACAGGCGCGTGTTGCTCGGGCAGTCATGCGGGCAATGGGGTTCTAGTGGCGCGAGGAACCAACAGTGAGCCGGGGGTGAACTGGGGACGCTGGGGGAAGTCTGGAGTCGACTTACCAGGTCATCGGAGATATTGCATCCATATCACACCTCGTGTGTCCTTCAAGGATGAGCCGTTGACTCGAGAGACGTGGAAAATGTGATGGAACAAAAAGTGGGATTCAGAGGCACGAAGGCGAAGTGGTTCGCCTGATGATGGGGGGAGGGGGAATGATTTGCATCCAACCAATCATGAATGAGGGGAGCCGGGAGACTAAGCCAAGCTTGGTCAGTGCGAGTTTGGATCGTGATCTTTGGGAGTACAGGGTAGCCTTCTTCGTGCTGCTGACGCATCCGTACCTTGGTAGTCATGCTCTCTTCACAGGTCTTCATTCCTCGAGCTGTTCGTCAAGATAGGAACCGCATTATAGTATATCCTTTTATCACTTGTTGCTTCTGTCCTCTGATATTTTTCATCTAGTCATGTGGTTATTAACTAATCATTCAGCTTGGCTGCCCACTTTACCGGAGACCACTCACAGATTTCTATGACCCAGTACCAACCCATGGCCTTGATCCCAGCCCATTCCAGAACGCCTAAACATCAACCAAATACACTCGTCCTTCAAAGGGTGCCAATGTCTGACCCTTTTCCTTTCCGTCATAGTTGGACCAGACTGGGACGAGCTTTGGGTCTCCCGACGATGTCAAACCGAGCTCTTGTGAGTCAGGTCGTGTCCACGCTGCCTCCTCTGTCGTGAAGTTGAGAACGACCAGGGCCTTTGTATGGTCCTTCTCCGATTCCTTGACAAAGGCAAACGTGCGGGGATCGTCTAGTTGGAGAGCTCGATAGTCGCCGTAGACGCAAAGATCCGAGTGCTCGCGACGGAATCTCAACGCCTTACGCCAAAAGGCCAAGACGCTTGACGGGTCATCCAGTTGGTCTGCGACATTAATCTCATGAGCCAAAGGATGGGGCTTCATCCAAGGCTCTTTGACCGCCTTGCCTTCCTTTTCGGCCTGTTCCGAGAAGCCGCCAAACTTGGCCTTGCCATTCCACGCCATGGGGATTCTGGCATGGTCTCGAGCCAAGTGCTGAAGCGCCGTGAAGGCCTTGTCGAGCTCGCCCTTGTCGTCTCCGTGCTTTTCCTTCACCATCTTGATGAACAGGTAGGAGTCGATGTCGAGATAGTTCTCCAACGGATACGTCTCCTTCGGGGCATTGACAGTTCCGATTTCCTGCCCCTCGTAGATGTACTGAGTTCCGCTGAGGCAAGCTTGCATCAACGCCAGCATCTTGGCACCCGCAACTCGATGTTCTGCGCTGTCGTCTGTGAACCGAGAAACAGATCGTGCCTGATCATGATTTTCTGTGAAAACGGTGGTCCACGCATCGGTGCCGTGAATGATGCCCTGCGTTCGGCCAATGGCGTCCTTCAGGTCGCGGAGCGTGTAGTTCTTGAACGTGGTCTCATACTTGTGAGTGCGTCCGAACCCGACATCGACGACATCGAATTGGAACACCATGTCCAGCTGCTTGGCCTCGGCGCTCACATAGCGCAAGACTTTGGCCATGTCGGGAGTGCACGGCAGTTCGCCGACGGTGATGGCTCCGTACTTGGCCAAGATGGCATTCATTTCTCCGAGAAACTCGTGCATTCGTGGGCCGTTGCAGTAGAGCAACCCAGCTGGCTGGAATGGTGCCTCTGGGTCAATGATGGGCGCGTCTGGGAAGTCGACTGGCTTGCTGTACATGTTGACCGTGTCGACTCGGAAGCCATCGACGCCACGCTCCAGCCAGAATTCCATGGCTGAGGCATAGATGGCTTTGCGCGTCTCGGGATTCTCCCAGTTGAGGTCGGGTTGCTCATTGGCAAAGAGATGAAGATAGTACTCGCCAGTTTCCTCATCCCACTGCCACACGCTGCCGCCGCCAAAGTTGGAACGCCAGTTGTTGGGAGGCAACCGCTCGCCGCTGGGAGAGTACTTGGCAGGCCGCCAGATGTACCAGTCCCTCTTGGGGTTTGACTTGCTGGAGCGGGATTCCTGGAACCAGGCATGCGTGTCGGAGGTGTGGTTGATGACAAGATCCAACATGACACGAATCCCTCGATCATGAGCTTCTCGGATAAGGGTTTCCATGTCTTGGAGAGCGCCGTATGGGGCATAGACGTCTTCGTAATTGGCAATGTCGTACCCCATGTCGACCTGAGGACTGTCGTACATGGGGCAGATCCAGATGACATCCACGCCGAGGTTGGAGAGGTAGTCTAGCTTGGACGTGATGCCGGGGATATCGCCAACGCCATCTCCGTTGGAGTCGCAGAAGGACGCAGGGTAGATCTGGTAGACGACGGCATGCTTCCACCACTGTCTGGTGCGGCCGATGACTGTCATGTTGGGAGGAGAAAAGGAAATGAAGGAGAGAAGGAAATGATGAAGAAGTGGGAGTTGTGATGAATGCAATGGGTCTGGATGAAAATGAAGATTCTTGTTTGCGAGTCTTCCAGGTTCAGGCGTGGCAAATGAAGAACAAGGGGAGGGCTAGTAGGACATGGGTTGGTTTGCTCCTTGCTGTTGGAACTTGGAACTTGAGAGCAGTTGGTTTCGGCTCCAGACCGTTGGAGGGATGCTTTAAATCCCCAGATGCGAGAATCCGGGGGCGGAGGTGTGACCTCTGAGCTGGCATTCTCGTCGGACCGACAATGTTTACCCCTCTCTGACCAACGCAGCATTCCGTCGATCTTCCACACCAAGAGAGTCTTGGATGTGCACACCGGTCACGTTGGACCGTTTTGGAGGAGGGGAACTAACGGAGCTGAGCGATTGGTCTATTGTCGGACCGACAAGCATCGGTCCGAGACTTCTCAGTCGAGACAAGACGACGCCACACGGACAGAGACCAGAGGGGGGCTCATCGTGACGTGACGCGACTGGTGGTTTCCGTTCATCATGATTTCGGCTCCAAATCACTCACGATAATTACGAGTTGCACCGTAGGGTAGGCAACGAAGGACGATGATGATGTACAAGGCAATACATTAGAGACATGCAACGGGAGATCTCTGCTCGGATCGTTTCAATGCATTGTCTCGTATCCAATTACGTACGCGAGCCCCGCAACAAATTGAACGAGGTTGCCCGGCAATCATCAATGCATGATGCATGTCAATTCATCTGGTCTCAGCTCAATCCCACTCCCACCACGATTCACATGCAGGGCAGAACACCCAACATTTCACCTCAACTTCTGTCGGTCCGACAGACAAGACATTCAATGATTTCCCCAGATCCACCCATCACTCGACAGAGCCCCATGGGGAACTCGGGAACTCGACAAGCTCGACTTCGGCCGTGGGCGAAAGGCTCCGACTTGAGGAGGGGTTGATCATCCGTTCGGACCTCAGCTTGGAAAGGGTTGGCCTGGTTCGGGGTTCGGGCCTTCTCGACAAAACTGAATGACCAACCCAAACATGGGGTCGATTTCGCCCAACACGCAGCCAGGGCGAAGATGCGAAACGGCCAATGCTGAACCGTCCAGCGACTGGGATAGGTGAAAGTCCAAGGAAGTTGAATACCGGACCGACGAACAGACCGTCTATTGATCGAATGAGTATCCTCAATTGACGAGAATCGGCGGCTTTCCACGCTACGCGGCCACGCACGTTCGCCTCCTGGGTCTCGCGACACCCGCCCAGTTGATGCTGCACAAATCCGGCTAGTCCACCAGTTCTCGAGCTATGGGCCGACGGTTTAGTGGCTATTTTCTCTGGTCTCAAACCTTGTTGCACTTCAGTAACTCGCCTCTTCAGCCGCTTCTTCAACTTCTTTCCTCGGAAGGGCTTCATGTCGAGAACGACTATATAATGCATCGTCACTGCCTCCCAAGTTGCATCTTCTCCTCGTGAGACCCCAGACTTCAGCCTACAGAGCTCTGGAGATCCCTTCTTCACTCCTCTCTTCCAGCTCCTTTTGATCCTCTACTACCCCTTCAATTGAGTCTCGGACTCCTCCAACACCATCATGACTTCCGCAACGGAACAAGGCAACGACACGACTCGTCGTCTGTCCGTTACCAATGTCAACGTGGACCCCTCCGTCGCCCACGAGGCGGCTGCGGCCACCGAGAAGGAGCACAGCATGGGCCTGTGGCAGTCTCTCAAGCTGTACAAAAAGGCCTGCCTGTGGTCCATCTTCCTGTCCACCTGCATTGTCATGGAGGGCTTTGATGTCGTCCTCCTGAACAACCTGTTTGCGTACCCTCCCTTCCAAGAGAAATTCGGCGTTCGTCAGTCTGATGGCAGCTATCAACTCACTGCCGCGTGGCAGTCTGGTCTGTCCAATGGAACTCTCTGTGGCCAGATCCTCGGTCTTTTCGTCAACGGCATCATTGCAGACCGCTTCGGATACCGCAAAACCCTCATCGGTGCCCTGGTGGGCTGCGTTGGCTTCATCTTCATCATCTTCTTCTCCGAGACCTTGGTTCAGCTCCTCATCGGAGAGATCCTCATCGGTATCCCGTGGGGTGTTTTCCAGACCCTGACCACAACCTATGCCGCCGAGGTCTGCCCTACTCATCTCCGAGCTTACCTTACCACCTATGTCAACCTCTGCTGGGTCATGGGTCAGTTCATCGCCTCTGGTGTCCTTCGAGGCATGCTCTCCCGAGACGACAAGTGGGGGTACAAGATCCCCTTCGCTCTTCAGTGGATGTGGCCTGTCCCCCTCATGATCGGCATCTGGCTCGCCCCCGAGTCTCCCTGGTGGCTTGTTCGCCACAACCGAATCGACGATGCCAAGAAGTCTCTGCAACGCCTCACTGTTCGCAACGGCGAGATTCCCTTCCGACCCGAGGAGACCGTCTCCATGATGATCCATACCAATGAGATGGAGAAGGAAGCCCAAGTCGGCACTTCGTACGGCGATCTTTTCAAGGGAGTCAGTCTTCGACGAACCGAGATCGTCTGCGTGACTTGGATGATCCAAACCCTCTGCGGCGCCACCTTCATGGGATACTCGACCTACTTCTACCAGCAAGCCGGCATGGCCGTTGAGAACTCCTTCAGCATGTCCCTTGGCCAGTACGCTATTGGCGCGGTCGGGACCGTCTCTTCGTGGTTCTTGATGCAGTATTTCGGCCGACGAACCCTGTACCTCTACGGACAACTCGCCATGTGCTTCTTTCTCCTGATCATCGGGTGCACTGCCTTTGCCGGCCGTGACAACGTTGCCGCCCAGTGGGCCATCGGTTCGATGCTTCTCGTCTACACCTTCACCTACGACTCAACTGTCGGGCCCGTCTGCTACTCCCTGGTTGCCGAGATGACCTCGACTCGTCTCCGAACCAAGTCCGTCGTCCTCGCCCGAAACATGTACAACATCGTCGGCATCGTCACCAACATCATCACCCCTCGAATGCTCAACCCCTCTGCCTGGAACTGGGGTGCCAAGTCCGGTTTCTTCTGGGCCGGAACCTGCTTCTGCTGCGCCGTTTGGACCTACTTCCGGCTCCCCGAGCCCAAGGGCCGCACCTACGCCGAGATGGATGTTCTGTTTGAGCGTGGTGTTAGTGCTCGCAAGTTTAAGACTACTGTTGTCGACCCGATGGATTTGGGCATGGAGAGCTCTTCCCTGACCGAAAAAAAGTCTGAGAGCGTGACGGTCGAGCATGTGTAATTCTACAGTGAGATTAGCTAGCTTAGTTGTATTTTGGAGAGCGGTTTTAGACAGATAGTATTGACAGATCGAATTAAAGTCTTCAGCGAACCATGGATGAGCTCCTATGAATGAGATGTGGCGTTTTTTCTAGTACCTTACTCGTAGATTAGGCTTATAGGTAACGTACCTAGTGAATTCTTTTAGTTTTTTTTCTTCTTTTTATCCTAGGGTTCCATTTAACCCCTTCTTTATAGAGGAGTTATTCAATAGGGTATACATTGGCTTGCTTTACGAGCAGTCTTTGTGATACATGCAAACCCACGGTGACCCGAGGTTGAAGAGGTTCAAGTTTATCTTGGCAGCCCAAAATTTGACTCCCGGACCAAAGGTTAACACCCTCACATGTTTGAGTCGTTTTCTCACATACGATATGTCTCTCCTCAGAGCACGAGGCATCTCTGTTGAAAGAAGACCGGATTTCATGCTCAGACTTATGGATAATGGAGGATAGAATATTTATGAGACTTGCCTATGAGAGGAGTCGCGTCTAGACTCTAAGCGAACAAGTAGTATCAAGAAACCCCCCCTTTATTAGCACGAGAAATAACTATACAGAGAGGTATAAGTACGTAACTAAAACACCTACATAATGGACGCAGTACTCCACGAATGGAAATTATGCACCACCCCAATCCTCCACCATCGACAGCTCAGATGACTTCCTTGACTCTGAGAATGACTTGCTTCAGCGCCTCCTGACAATGCTCGTTCCAGGTGAGCTTGGTAAGGTCATAAACCTTGTTAGAATCCGCATCCTCTTCTCGCGCCAGAACCTCCTTGAACCGCCTCTCCATACGCTCATACACGCGCGGATACTTGTGGTCCGATGCCAGGTTCCTAAAGGCCAACGTCATGTTCTTGCAGTCCTTGAAATGTTTGTCGTCCTTGTCCAGGATCCAACTGGAGTAGAGCAGAACGCCGGCAAGTCCAGATGCAGCAGCCGTGGCAACGGAACTTCCGGATTCGTGCGTCACCGTCTTTCCCTCGTCGTTGGAGAAGGGCACGTCTACGCCCGGGAGGAGAAAGTCGACTTTTTCAATGTTCACCCAGGTCATCGCGTCGCCCGTGTTTGTTGCGCTGCCGATCTTGATACAGCCGCCAAAGTCACCAGGATAGCAGTAGTCTTTAGTCAGACTACCTTGATCGCTGGTCGAGCAAAACATGAGGATGTTTTTGTTTTCGGCTGCCTTCACAGCGGCTTCCAGACTCTTCATCTCGGCGTTGCCGGGAACTGGCGTCTCGATTGTCCAACTCATAGATATGATGTCAACTCCGCAGTCGGTAGCCCATTGAATGGCCTGTAATACGCAAATCTTAGCATGTGAAGAGAATTGGGGAAACCAGCGAAATTCACTTACCTCAGCAGCCGATTTCGCAGTTATGTGTCGCTGGTTGCTCCCCATCGTTTGTCGTTGGTCGAGCCTGGCGACATACAACTGGACCATGGGACATAATCTGCTAATGAGCATGGCCATGCATGTCCCGTGATTGCTCGAGGAGACAAAGTATGGGCTCATCAGGTCATTTGAGTTAGCATATGGACTGAATGACTTCCCGGTGGTAATCTTTCCATCGAGACTCGACATGGACGCGTCTACGCCATCGTCAATGATTGCAATCTTGACAGGACGGATGCTTGGCGAATTAGGAATAAGGGAAAGCATGTCGGCGAACTTGGTAAGGCAGTCAATCCACGGATTTTCGCTAGTCGGGTATTAGAAATTGGCCTAGATGGGGGTGCTGCGGATCGAAATGACTCACGGTTCCAAGTATCCCGTGCTGCTCTGGAATTCAGAGGCGTGGCTGACATCTCGATTGTCTGGTATGGAAGTCACGATGATTCGCCCGCGGCTTTGAGACTTCAGGGTCTCTTTGAAATCGGCGATGTAACTCTTCAGACGATCCGAGTCCTCATAACCCTGAGAATCGTCAGTTTGGCAATTGATGAGTGGACGACGGTGTGATCATACGTCTCGGATGTACAGATTCACTTTCTTCAACTGAATGGAGTTATTAGAATGCAAATGACGACTTAGAGTGGGTGTGGAAATCTTACCAGAGGAAAGTATTCCTCATTTGGCAACCCTCGTTGGCTTGCCCAACCCATCAGGACAGCATTGTTTCCTGAAGAGTACAGGGACACCTCCTTGACAACCTTGGTCGAGTTTCGGATCACCTCGGTGCTCAGATCGACCCTCTTCCAGTCCCAAATCTCTATGTCGAACCCCTTGAGGGCCTCTTCAATGCTGGAGTCTGCGTGGCACGGGTCCCGGTCGTCGAGAACAATGACCTTGACAATCTTCTGGACGCCGTTGTGTCGCAACCAGTCAAAAACGAGGACCAGATCGGAAAGGCCGCGCCTCGGTGGTACTTTTTTGCTGAAAGCAAGCAATGTCAGTCAACTTCCACATCGTGTCAGGAGAAAGGGCCAGGCCTACTTTGCTCGTTTCTTGCGAGGAGGGGCCTCGATAGTCAACTTCGGCAGGGCAACATATTTTAGGATGCTTTCGAACTTCAAATGCTTCGAGAGTTGGTTGAGGTATTCATCCGAAATGCTATCATTGCGCAAACCGCCGAGGTCGAATTCGATGTGTCGTTCTACGGAACCGTTAGTCTCAGCTGGATGCATTATGTCGAGGATCAAGACAAACCTTCGCCGGTGCGATACAGGCACTTCATGATGGTGTCTCGAGGAAATCGCCTCACGCAGTAAGATCGAACATAGGACGCGACAGGATCCTCAGCTACATCGGCGCGGAATAGCTGTTCGCGCATCTCGGCCTCCTTGGTGCCCCTTTCCACCTCGGAAATGTCCTCTCCAAATCTGTGCTTGTGAAGCTGATGGATTCTCTCCTGGTAAGGTGTTCGGCCCTCCGAGTTGCGAGACCACAAGGCGCAGTCGTGGTGATGAATGAGCCGCTTGACGACTTCGACAAGCTCGGCAATCTTCGAGGCGTTTGCAGAGTTTGTGGGAGGCTTGAATGACATTGTGCGTCGCAGGGCGAGATCTTTCGGAGGACCTTGTGGGATGGTAATATATTGCCCTTCATCTTCTCCCTTCTCGTCGGTTTCGTCCACCAACCCATCGGAACTCGAATTGGTCTCCTGGTAGTCGTCGTCGTCTTCGGACCCGGAGTCAAACTCGTCGGTATCCTCTTCATCTTCCTCTTCCCCGACCCAGCCCAAAGACATACAGCTGTGAAGTGGTGTATTGCCAGTCACCTGTTCCTTCTCGTCGAACATGCTGGGAAACTGAGCACACTTTTTGACGAGTAGCTCGATTGAGGAGAAGCTTTCTCGAACGGCGATGTGCAGCGCATTTCCTTGGTGAATTGACGTCTCCGGGAGAACGTTGGCGAGGTTCATCAGATTGGGGTACTCCAATACAGCGTTGACGAATGTAGCGTGATTCTGCATGAGAGCCATGTGAAGCGGAGATGTTTGCTGCATGAGCCTGTCCGACTTGACCTCGAGAAGACCGTGGTGGCTCTTTAGAATCCAGTTGAGAAACTGGGCCGTCTTCTCGTCGGTCCATGTTGTCTTCAGCGCATCGGGCCAGTTCTGCTTGTCCGCCAGGAGGTGTAGAATCTGGTTGGCGGGCTTCTTGACCCATTTGCTCTTGTAGCGGATCTCGAACTCACCAGCTTCGTCCGGGTTGGTGAAGTCCTTCTTCGCGGCCGCGGTGAAGATGTCTTTTGCATCGGTCCTCTTCCTTTTCACGTTTTCCTTGTCGCCCTTGCGATTTGATCCGTCCTTCTTAGCATCCTTCTTTTTACTGCTGACGGAGTCGGGGGGTGCCATCTTGGCTCGGAGCTGACCATGAGCGAGCTCTCAATTCGAACTCGACTTGCTCAAGTTGAACTCTCGTGAAGGCGGTTGAAGGCAAGGTGTGAGAATTCTTTGAAAGTGACTGTCTTACGAGCTCCAATGGCTGACTCGGTACCAACTCCAGGATTTGTCACGCCGGGTGAGGAGGAAGGGTGCCTTTCGTTTGAGAACGCGTGACAGCGGACAATGGCCCCTCTCTGTTGGTCTACCAATGAGACGATACGACGACGAATACTGGCCGTGGAAACCAGTCCATTGCGCCGAGTGGGCTGCAGGATTGAGGGGTTTTGATAAGCCCAACTCAGCCCCAGGATTTGGCCCCCAAAGCCCACCCGCTCATCCCGGGCGGCTAAGGTGACCCCCCGGTCTTCGGTTGCGCGTCGTGCCCTGTTAGGAATGTCGGCCGGCTGATGAGTTGTTTTATTTGCATGCAAAGGATCAGCTGTAGGGCTTGAAGGATCAGCGTGTGCCGGTGGGCTGCGAGCTGCATCAGAGGTTGCATAGATATGTAATAACTTCCATGGCATTTGCATCTGGATGGGATGAGGGAGTCCCATTCATTACCTCTTGTCAAGGAACTCTGGCCCTCACTCTTCAGCACCAACCACGCAGTCCGTCCATATTCACAAAGCCATGGAGCCTATGGAAATTGTCCTGGTCGAAGAAGGGGACCCCACCTCCTCTCTCCGTACTAAGAACGCAGCGGGCGAAGGAGCCCGGAGCATGCTCATTGACCGTGGCAACTCGCTGATCCTCCAGGCGGCCCTTGTCAGCGTCACACATGGCGACTTCACGCCCGACGGAGATGCGGCGTCTCTCTTGATCTTCGAATTCACCTTTATCGGGAGAGGCTCGCGAAGATTTACCAGCGGCCACATCACCCTCGTCTTCGACGACTCGAGCGGGGATGCGAGGAACCGCCCCGTGGTTTGGGCCATTTCGCCCTCCGGGAATAATGCCATCAACAAGACCGTCTCGAAAAAGGACGTCAGCCAGGGGTTCAACGCCAGCGTCAACGCCGAGTTCGCCGGAGCCGGTGCCGGGCTTGGCTATACCTGGGAGGCGTCCGAGGTCAAGGAAAACGAACACTGCACGAAGATGGTCGGGTTGAAGCGCGTCTTCGCCGACGGAGGGAAGACGAATGGCGTCATCTGGATTCTCGAAGAGGACAAGCAGAAGAAGGGAGGAATCCCTAGCTTTATGAGAGCAGGAGTGCTGCTTCGGAGACGGGACGACGTGCCGTTCCGCTTCACCATCTCAGTGGAGACGGAGGTGGACTTTGGAGGAAAGATGCGGCGTTTATTTGGGTTTGAGAAGCCTGAGCCCGTTGATCCCGTCGAGTTGGACGAGGAAACGGACCTGGACGCCCTGGGAATTGCAAGTCTCGACCCAAACACGCCAGACCTGGATCTGGAGAACATGAAAGGCATGGACGTTGGAAAACACTCCCATGTTGTTTTGGCGACGCTTCTCAACATCCCCGGGTAATTGACCCCCCCGCATGGAGGATTTGATGAAGGGGATGATGCAGCTGGATGGACCATTGAACAGGGGTAGAAGCGTCGAGGTACGAAGTACCGTAGCAAATCATTGTCAATTCACGTCACGATTGATCAACATGAAGACCTCCCCTTTTCTTGCTCGTCAGCCTTTCCCCTCAGTGCTCTGTTAATGTGTGATGAGAGGGAAAGGGGCCGATTTTACGGCCCCCAAAAGTATGGATACACCTGAAGGCTTCCACTCTCTCCTGCAAGGCTGCATCCCGTAGGGCCTGAGCAGGGATCCAACGTCACATTACGGTGGCTTAGCTGCAGTCACCCACACTGACAGGGGATGGATATTCTCGAGGTCAGGCGGGGTTATTGAAATCCTCCATCCCACGCGGGAATCGCCGTGCGACCGCCTCGGAATTTGAGAAAATGCTGCCTTGGCATTGATAGGAATCGCTCGCTGATCATCTGCACCCTCCCAAAGGTACCGTACATGCCAATACTCTTTCGCCAGGGGTCACGCCAGAAATCTCCTCCGAGTCCTCACACGCAATCACAAACTCCGACACAGTAGCCGTACTCCGTACACTATTTGCGGCCCTTGGTCGTTGATGCTCACGCCGTCAAACCACCTTGACAATGGGAGACGACGAAAGCCCTCGTTTCCAGTGAGTCATCTGTCTGGCGAAAGAGTATACCTCGTCAAATTAACACACAAGTTCAGACTGGTCATTGCCCTTGGCATCGGTGACTCGCCTTCCGCGGGAGCCCAAGCCGAGGAATTCTGGACGACGCGGCTTTCGAGTGGTAAAACCAGCGCGAGAACTCCACGCAGCCCGATCGTGACGAGAGTACACATCTTGACCGAAAATCGACTCCATGTCTGGACCCCTCTTGGGCTGGCAGAGAGAGCACACATGCTTCTCTGGACCGTCAAGGAAACCAGGAAACGTTTAGACATCAAGGTCAGATGAATCATTTTTGGCCGACCTTTGACACTGCTGACGGCTTTAATGTATGCAGCCTGATGATAACGTTCCGTGCGTCTTTCTCTGTCACGAGCTTGGTGGAGCGCTTGTCAAACAGGTAGGCCAGGATTCAAGGACAAAAGGCCATATACATATGCATGAGAACTAAACGATCCAAAGGCCCTCTTGCTGGCAGCCCAGGACTCACGGTTCAGCTTTCTCGCCTACCAAACAACTCTCGTCGTCCGTCAACCCTTTCCAAAGCGGTCGAGTCCCAGTCTACCTACTGACTATGCGTGCCCCAGATCTTTTGCGATACGCCTACGTCTTTGGAAAACCTTTCAGCATGGGAGGCCAAAGTTGCGGGCCTCTTGTCCCGCTCCTTCTTGGACGGCACTTCGCCCGTGGAGCCGCTCAGGCATCTTCCGAGTGCTTTCGAGGACTTGTCGTGGAAGTTCAGGGGAATTGAACGTCACTACAACATTGTGAACCTCAAGAGCGACCCGAATACTGACAGCACAAAAGACTGGAGCTTTTCCGCAGGGGAGGAAACGACGGAAAGCATCTCGGACATGATTAATCGAGCGGTAAAGCAGAAGATGCGACGTCAGTCAACCCGGTGCAGACATTGTAGGACCTTTTGCTGACCGATTTCTCAGCCGTTCCACGAGACTTTCTGCTCATGATGAGCAACCTCTCAAAGGTTCACCCCCTCAGCCATCAGCTGCGACTCCGCGGGCCGGTGAAGGGCTTCATCGAAGGCATTACCGAACACGAAACCTATGCCCTTTGGAAGGCTTTGGACCCGAAGTCACCCAACATATTGTACATGCATGGGCGTCGCGAGTTTGTCAACATCCAGGTAGCCTCTGACCTGTTCTTTGAGCTGAAGAGGGAATTCAAGGGAGCCACCATCATCACCTACTCTTTCAGCCAGCAAGACGTGGAAACTCAACACACCACCACCTTTTGGACGTCCTTGAGTCGCCAGCTACTCCTCACCGATCCTCTCTTGTTCCGTCGCATAGCGTCTATCCACGAAGTGATCAAGGAGGAAGGCGTTCTCAGCTACGAGATTGTTCGTGATCTACTGGTCACTCTCGTCCGCGCATCGATACCCAAGCCCGTTGTTTGCATAATCCACGGCGCCGAGAATCGCGGCTCGTTCCCCATCGAACACATCATTTCCCTCGCCAAGAGTTATCGACGTCTCTCCAGTGGCATCTTCAAGGTGGTGGTGCTGGACGGACAGGAAAAAAACGGCATCTTTTCCGAAAACCCCCAAATCTGTTGCACCATGAGCATTTCCGATCAGGGCTCTTCTGGGGACCGCGGTTTGCTCAACGATAGGGCTTACCATCAAGAAAGAATGGCCAGTTTGCTGACCCGTTTTGGTGTTCATCAATCGGTGTGGGATCATATCGAACTTACTTCGCACGTGAACAGAGAAGAATGCCGAGACCCCGAAGGTGCGGCTCTTGAGGCCTGGATGTTGGAGACAACAAAGATGCCGTCAACTCGGAGCGCCGGCTCCTTGGCACTTTCAGGGCTTCCGAAAACATTCGAGGAGATGTATGAAGCGGCTCTTGAACGATGCCAGAGCGACTCTGGCCTTCCTCTTCGCCGCTTACTGCACTGGGTCTCACACGTCGTCCGGCCCATCAATCTAGCGGAACTCCGGACAATCACGGGGCTCATTAACTGTCCAGAACCGCGTTCGCTCGAGGCGTTGAGTCCCGAGATGCCGGGTTTTCTCGCCCGTGACTTGAGGTTGGCTATCGGATCTCTCATTGAGACGTCAGGTTTACAGCTTCTGCCGTACTATTCGATAACAGCACCAAACTCAACAGAACTTCTCGAGCAAGACGATGACCCGGATTTTGTCATACTCTCAACCTGTCTGGAATATCTCGACATCATCGTTCCCGAAAAGGACGGCTTTCATCCCAGCCTTCTTGGTGCGGAACAACTCACAGCTTACGCTGTTCTGGAATGGCCCCAGCACTACAGGCGGATCCGAGCTGGTTCTTTGAGAGATCGAGTGTTCAAGCTCTTCAGCCAACAGAGGGTGACCGAAAACTGGTTTAAGCATTATCGGGAACTTGCCGACTTCACAGATGAGCGATATCCGAGGTTGGATAGCGTGCTGAAAATAGCAAGCTGGTTCGGCCTCGTTGACTTGGCCAAATGTGCAATTGAGCAATTGAAGGAGGAGAAAAAGGAGGAGGAGAGAAAGGAGGAGGAGAGAAAGGAGGAGGAGAGAAAGGAAGAGGAAGAGAAGGAAGGTGAAGAGAAGGAAGGTGAAGAGAAGGAAGAGGAAGAGAAGGAGGGGGAAGAGAAGGAGGGGGAGGAGAAGGAGGGGGAAGAGAAGGAGGGGGAAGTGGAGGAGAAGAAAGAGGTAAGCGAAGAGGAAGAGAAGAAGGAGGAAGAGAAGAAAGAGGAAGAGAGAAAAGACGAGGGGGGCAAAGAAGAGGAAAGCAAGGGAGTGGAAGGTAAGGAGGAGCAAAGTCGCGATGTCCACGACAAGGAAAGCGACAACCAGGAACGACGCGGCAGCGAGAAGGGCGACAACGAAGAAAGAGGCAGCGAGAAGAGCGATGGCAAGAAGAGCGACAGCAGCAAGAGCGACAGCAAGAAGAGTGACAAGAGCGACAGCAACAGCGTCAGGAGCGACAGCGACAGCTACAAGAGCGACAAGAGCGACAACGAAGAAACCCCTCAACAGCATCTCAAGCACGCTCTGGACTTGGCTGCCATGGCCGGCCACGACGAGGTTGTTGAACTGCTCCTGGACGCCGGAGCTCAGTCCAGCGGCGCCATGTCTCTAGCCACCGAGGGCGGGTTCCTATCCATCGTTCAGAAACTCCACGAGGCCAGGCCAGGCTTGATTCACGAGGAAGACTTCTACGGCAGGCCGGCTTTTGTCCTCGCGGCCCTGAGCGGGAACGAGGAGATCTCGACCTACCTCCTAGAAAAGGGCGCAGAAGTCAACGTGGTGGTGGGAACCAGGGTCAGGCCGCTGCACCTGGCTGCTCAGATCGGAAACACGACCATTGTGCGTTTGCTTCTGGATGCTGGCAGCGACATCAACGCCGAGAACAGTTATGGGTGCAGTGCTTTCCACATGGCAGCCGCAGGCGGTTTCGACGATGTTGTGAGACTTCTGCTACAGCGTGGCGTGTCGATCCATGCAAGGACTGATACTGAGAGGACTGCACTTCATTTCGCCGCCGAGAATGGTCATGCTTCAACCATCGACATCCTCTTGGAGTCGGGATTGGATATCCACGCCAAGACAAAGAGGGGCTATGAGCCGATTCACATGGTAGCCGAAGCAGGCTTCCTCGAGATCATTCAACGATTGATTGGAGAAGCAAGCCGTCAAGCCAAAAAGGACAAGGGTGACGGCAAAGACGGAAACGACAAAGAAGGCGAGGAGAAGAAGAGTGACAGCCGAGACGGGAACGACAAAGAAGGCCAGAAGAAGGAGAATGACGGCACAGACGGCATCGAAAAAGAAGGCGAGGAGAAGAAGAATGACGGCACAGACGGCAACGAAAAAGACGGCGAGGAGAAGGAGCCTGACATGGACCCAAACTTCTTCAACCAAATGGCCAGTCCGCTCTCTCCAATGCAGTTGGCGGCCATGTATGGGCATCTTGATATCGTCCGTGAGCTACTGAGGCATGATCAGTATAGCTCAAGCGACGACAGGGCAAAATCCCTCCTCTTTGCAGCTAGGGAAGGCTTCGCCGAGATTGTCGAGGAGCTACTCAAGTCGGGCATCACGAGGGCGTTTCACGACACGAACGGACATACCGCGCTTCACCTCGCCATATCGCAAGAGCATCCCGACATCGTGAAACAGCTGCTGGACTCGAAGTCGCCTGCCATCTTTGATGTCCGGGCAAAGGACAATCACAACTGGACGGCGTCGCATCTTGCGGCCAAGTCCGGCCGCTTCGTCACAGCTCAGATTCTCCTCGAGCACAACATCCCGCTGGACGAACTCAACGAGTCCTCCGAGACCGTCTTTCACATTGCCGCCGAATATGGCCACTTCATCGTCTTTCAGGAGTTCCTGAAACACCTGGAAGGCAGCCTCGATGAACAACACAAGCTCTTTTCGAGCCTCGACGGGTCTGACAGCACGCCTCTCATTCTTGCCATCGATTCAGGTCACTACGGCATCGTCGAAGCCATTCTTGAGAGATTCCCCTCCTCGTCGACCTGGAGCATTCAGTCCCTCGAGGGTGAGGAAGTGAATGCTTTGGCGTCGGCTGTCAATGGGAGGCACGTGAGAATTGTCAATTTGTTGCTCGACAAGGGCTGGGACGTCAATTCCACCAAGAAGCAGATGGCCCTCAACTGCGCCATTGAGAAAGAGAATCTTCCCATGATGGAGTTGCTTCTACGCCGGGGAGCAGACCCCAACATCCTCCACGGGGATGAAGGAGGGAGCCTCCACAGAGCTGTGCTGTTCAGCCCCGAGGCTGTGAGCATCTTGTTGGCGCACGAGGGCACCGATATCAATCTCGTCAATTCAGAGAATGAAACGCCGCTATACCGGGCAGCATGGAACAACAGGTATCTCTCGGTGGAAGCTCTCCTCAAAGGGTCCCCTGATCTGGAGATCAAGAATGTGCGAGGGTGGACGACTCTGCACGCGGCATACGACCAGCCACGCTTGGCGAAGCTCCTCCTTGACAGCGGGGCAAATCCCATGGCACTCACGTCGGATGAAGAAACGCCGTTTATGCTTGTTGCAGACGAGTACAACGGACACGAAGCGTTGCAGTTCTACATTGATGCAAAAGTAGACCTCGCGGCTCGTCAGTTCCTTGGGAAAACCGCCTTCCATCTCGCAGCAACTGGAGGGAACATAGCGTCCCTAAAGTTGCTCGATACGAACGGAAGCGACATCAATGCGGTTACAAATGAAGGCAAGACGGCCCTTCACTATGCCGTGTACCAAGGGCGCCTGGAGGTTGTTCGCTATCTTCTAGAACGGGGTCTCGACGTCAACTTCAACAAGACAGTAACGCCGCTCATGGAAGCAGCACGCGGGGAAGAGACTGAAGTTGTCGAGTTGCTACTCGAACACGGTGCAGATGTCAACGCCACGAACGACGATTTTCAGTACCACTCGGCACTGCAAACCGCCGCTTGGGAAGCCGACATCGCAACCGTCAAGGTCCTGCTAAAGGCCGAGGCCAACCCCAACATCTTTGGCGGATCTTACGGCAGCCCTCTTTGCGCCGCAATCAAGAGCGACAGCGACAACACACCTGAAGTCATACGTTGCTTGCTCGACGCAGGTGCCGATATTGACTATGCCGAGGGGCCCAAGGGCACGGCTTTGGAGTACGCTCTGGCACGCGGGAAGTCGGAGTTGGTGGACTTGTGCTTGGGACGAGGAGCCAACGTGAACGTGGTCAGCAAGGGCAAACACGGCACGCCCTTGGTCGCGGCGATACATAAGGACGACATGGACCACGTGAATGTGCTGCTTGAACGCGGTGCCGACCCGAATCTGCGTCGACCCGAGACGGGCGAGTCGCCAGCCCAGGCCGCCATCCTGAAAGGTCGACAGAAGATTCTCGAGCTCATCCTCCAGAAGGGTGCACGACTGGACTTCAGAGACAGCGTCGGATACGGCCCCCTTTCCTACACCATTACCAGCAAGAGCCTCGACCTTCTCCCGTATCTTTGGGGGCGCAAGGATGTCGACATTGACGAAAAGGACACGGTTGGTCGAACGCCCCTGATGATAGCTGCCATCCAAGGCGTGGTTGTTATCGAGGACTTGCACACGCACGGCGCCAACCTGGACCTTCAGGATCAGTGGGGTAAGACGGCACTCATGTACGCCATCATTCGCGACTATCCGTCCCTAGCCGCAGAGCTCATCGGTTGCGGTGCCAACGTCTTCCCTCGCGACACGCGTGGCCGCGGTGCGCTGTACTGGGCTGCCAGGCGATCCAACGTCCAGACGTTCAACTTTGTGCTCCAGAAGCTGAAAGAGCAGCGGTCGTCCGAGACTCAATATCAAGAAGCCATCAACGCGGCTGTGGCGACGAACAGCCAGAGCTATGTCAAGCGGCTGTTGAAGGAGATCAAGTACAAGGCCAGGCAGGCCGATGTCGATGGGTGGACGGCTGCACACACGGCGTTGAGATACGGAGACGTTGACATGCAGAACCTGATCAAGGAAGCGGCCAAGGATGCGGGCCAGTCGTCAACGGAATCTTTGGGCCCGGTCAAGATCCCGACGGAATGGAACGAACTCGACATGTCTCCAGGACTACTCCGCGAGCCCAACGCCACCTCACTCTGTGTGTCCAAGACCTGTGAGTTTGCATGCATGCCATCACCTATCCCGAGTCCACTGCTAATCTTTCCATCTACGCAGATCGACCGGTCAAGACGGACGATTCGAAATGTGTAGCCCGTGCTGACCACCCGATGTGGCCGCAAAAGGACGGCGTGTATTACTTTGAAGTAACCATTGCCGAGGTGACTGAGGATCCTGGGTGAGTAAACATTATACCATGTTGAAATATGTGATGTGCAGAAATGGCTGACAATACTCCAAAGGCGCTTCGCCATTGGCTTCTGCGAAGAACACACTTCCCTGGGAGTGCAGCTAGGATGGGTAAGCGGAACTTGGGGCTACCACGGCGACGACGGCAGGATATATGGTCCTGAATCGCGTGACAAGGGAACTCGGTATGGGCCCAAGTTTGGTAAAGGTGATGTTGTCGGGTGTGGCGTCAACTTTGACAAGCAGATTGCCTTTTACACGCTCAACGGCGAAATCATCGGTACGTGATCCCCTTTCGCCATCCCGAAACTTTCGAGTTCCTCGCGGCTAACACCAACAAACTTGACAGGGCGAGCCTTCGGCAACGTCAAGGGGAAACTGTTCCCTGCCGTCGGCGTGGACGTGAGGTTGACGGACTGTGTCTTCTCGGCCAAGTTCTGGGAGGGTCGTGCCGGTGCGAAGCAAGATTTTAAGTTCAATGGTCGCTTCGACGACGAAAAGACGGAGGCACCATCGGATGCTGTCGAAGAGGAGAGTGCTTCTGGGAGCGAATCGGGAGACTCGAGCTCGGATAGCGGTTCGGGAAGCTACTACACTGGTTCAGATGATAGTTGAGATGGACGGGATGTAATCTAGTGTCTTCCTTCAATATTACGCGTTATTCTGTTTTTACCTTGAAGTGACACAAGTTATTTCGTCACGATTAAAGACTTGAATGCTTGTTAATTAGAGACGCCGGATTGTCTAGCAAAATCGCTTTTCTTTGTTGAGGTTTCCAGAATGGAAAGCTCGATATGTAAATTGTAATTAAATACGAGCCAACAGACATTATGAAAGAAAGTAATACGGCATGCGCTCGGTAGTATACACGTACTCGCTCAAGGGCCAAGAGCAGTCTATTGCTCAAGGAACATTCTGATTGGTACGAGCGTAGTAAGAAACCGGTTCTGAAATGCTGAGACACTGCCAGTAATAATAAAACAGTTGTCTTGAGCATAATAAGTATTGTAGATTGTAGGCAAGTCTACACAAGCGTCAGCTTTAGTCAATCCGATCAAATGTGAATACTAACCTCCGTTTCCGTTGATCCAGTGAAGAAGAATCTCGCCAGTCGATAGATCGACAGACCACTGCCATACGTCAGAACTCGATGCGCTCGGTTACTCGGGGGCTTGATGGTCAACTTACCGCTGCAGACTCGACGTTCTCGGCAACACCGGTTGATCTCGTGAACGAATTGTCCATGCCGCTCTGGGGGAGAGCGCCGGGGGGAGCTATGAACAGTCAGAAAATGTATCTGGGTCTCAACTTCGATACGAATACTTACTATCATCCGAAGACCCCATGTACAAATAAGTACGAAAAAAAGTCAGCCATGCTACTTTTCTCTGTCAGCTCCCGGGCGTTGCGAGTGCTTGACTTTCAGAGCGGCAGCTTTGTCCGTGGTGATGCCACGCTCTCCGAAGCCGTTGAAGTCGCTGTCGACGTAGCCGAGCTGGTTGCCGTTCGTGTCCTCGACGCGGATGCGGCGGGGAGGCGTGGGAGTAGGAGTCGATGTAGGAGTCGATGTCGGCGTCGACGAAGGGGTCGACGAGGGAGTCACAGATGGTGTTGTCGAAGAAGCCGAGGGCGTCGATGAAGGGGTCGAGAGAACCGGAGTCGACGTGGTATCCGTGGGTGTCGTAGTCGGAGTCGAACTCGAAGTCGAGGACGAACTAGTAGTACTCGTAGTCGCACCACACGCCTTGTCGTAAAACGTCGTGTGCGAATTCTCATCATCTTCGAAGTTTCCGCTCACCCCCGCGGCATACAGTGCGCAACCATAGCTGCTCACGGCATAGCTCTCGCATTCGGGATGTTTGTCGCACAAATCGGCACAGCTGCCCACAACGCACTTGGAGGACTTTTTCAGAAACGGGTCGGGATCGTGCTTATCGTGTCCGACGACGCCACACAGAGGCTGCTCAACGACAACACGTCGATTGAGAGAAAAGAGAGGAGGGTTGATCTGAGGAGGCGCCGTAGTAGAAGGATCGGTAGGAAGTGAAGAAACGAATGGCAACGCCACCGCAAGAGCCGTGAGGAAACGCATCTTGAAGTGAGTTGGGGAGCAAAACCAAGTCTCAACGGCGCGGCGAGGCTGGGGATTTAATTAAATAGAGCCACGATCAAACAAGCGTTCCCGTTAAATCCCTAAAACTCCGGGTGAATCGGCTCGGGGACCTGGTTTGACTTACCTAGTGTTCAGCCATAATCACTACTGCAGAGTAATTTCCACATCCCGTGACTAAACACAACGGCGCTTCTTAGCAACCACCTACAGTTCAGCTCGACAACAGATGACGAATCACATATTCAGAACAGCAAGCCGTGGGCAACAAACTTACCCCTTCCACGGCAGTGCTTTATCCTGCGCCTCGTATCCTTGAGAACTGTTGTTTATCCCCCTTAAGTCTTATCAACGACGATATCCGAATAGGGATATCCTTAATCTGTACCATCCACTTACCTTTAAGTTATCCCTAGTTGAGTATCGCATGGAGAAATCGAGCCTAGCTCGCTGGGGGAGGCTGGATATGTGTGATGATAGGAAGCAATTCGGACTGTCATCTTGACAGGAAATTCTTGTGGCCGGTTTTATGTGCTGCAGGGAGCTTGAGTGAATTGGCTACTATGCTCGCGAATTCGCCAGAAATAGAGTCATGTGCATGCACGAGGAAGGCTTAGAAGATAGGGGAACACGCCTTGCGAAAAGTAGAGAGATGTCAATCTTAGGTAGTATTCTGTCAGTTAGAGGTGTCTACTGGCTGTCTGGTCTCAACTTCTCAAGCTTTTCAACCAAAACACAAGAAAGCATGCCGGAATTGACATTCGTCTGTATATTTGCGTTATTCTGAACTTCGTAAAGTAGGTAGATGATATATATTCAGCCGGTTCCTTGTCACGTTGTAGTGTTAAGGCCTCCTAATGTCTGGGTGAGCACAGGCTACGATCGAGGTCAGCAACCACGCAGAAGATGTCTAATTTAAAATATTGACTGGTCGAGATGTACTTTAATTCGAGAGTGAAATTCAAGGTATCGCATCGAAAAGGAGGTGTGGTTATATTAGCTGGCCTCTACAGTAGGCTCGAGAGGGAACGATAGGGTAGGCTGAGGGGAGAGAATAACCAACAGGGACTGGTCGATAATTTAAAGATAGGTACATAAATAATACTACTTAAGTTATCAAGGCTGAGCTCTTGGCTTTTCTTCCCATACAGTTAACTTTGCTGTCGAAATTCTAAAAGAACTCGGCCGCCCATCCTTGCATGATGCCTGTCTGGATAAGGAACATAGCACATACCTCCGGAGGTAACCTTCTGAGCTCTTCTATTGGATATACATGGCATGAACTTGCACGTTCACCTGTGTACCCATATAGTGGTGAGTAGAGGAGTGCACACAATAGAGGACAAGACAAGCCCTAAAGTCATTGTGACGATGCAGTTCTTTCATACGTATATAACGGCACTATCCAAGGTGCGCTTTATGGTTAGGGAGTTGGGGCTATGAAGATACATGTCTTTTTAACACTCAAGGTTGAGAAATTAAGATGAATAGAAACCTTACGCTCAAACTCATAGGATAGTGTTCTCCTTCCCTTCCCTCCCTTAGGCACTCTTCATTCGGCCATAGTAGTTAGCGTGTAGAATGATTACTTGTCATACTGGCTGGACGGAAAGGCCGGTAGTTATAACACGCGACGGGGATACGCCTTGGAGCTGCCACGCCGCTTGTGTGGTCTGAGCAAATCTCATAAAGCATGTTTAAGGTCCGCGTTGGATTATTATAGACTCAAAGTCCACGTGCCTCCAACAGTAACGCTGATAGTATTGACGGCGTGATTGGTGACACATCCCGTCGAACCTTCTGAGACGGACGCAACAATAAGCCGGACCAACAATGGGGGACACTCACAGACCAAGAGCTGAAATCCGGATGCCGCCCTGCTCCTGACATTTCGTAAGCAAAGAGAAGCTAGCGCGTGGAATGCGGGTTGGCGTGGTTTTACGTCCGGTTCGTCAGGGGCAGTGAATCGCACTTGCGGTTTCTCAACCACGTGCGTCGAAAGCAAAAGTTGCTCGACGGTGGCATGGTTTAAAGTAGGTGCGAGAATCTTTCCTCCGAGGCTCGAGTTTATTCCTGCCCCGGATCGACGGTGATTATTGGATCTGGCTCACCGTCCGGGTTCATCTCAACGGCGACCCTTCTTCATCCCGACAAGGGAGGATTCACCGTCAGTGGCGTTGCTTTATTCTCCAGCTGCCCCTCTCGACTAGCGTCCCCTTCCAACCGTCAAGACGAAGGCTTGTGCCTGAACGGTCGGGCCTTTTGTTAGCCCACCTCGCAGGCAGAATGGGGGTTTCTTGCCTCGACTCAAATTGCCTCAAGAACACATGAGGAAATGGCCGGAACTAGGCAGGGATTGCGATCCTGCTGCATTCGAAAGGTTCGCGTACGGGTCTCGGGCACGACATCCGAATGTGTGTCATTGGCACGAGCGAGAAACAGCCACGGGAGGAAATGAGCTGCCAAGCAAGACTGGCATGCGCTCATTGGTGGCCCGTCAAGTAAGCATGACTTGACGTTGCAGCAAACAGGTTGACCCTGCATCACGGTCAGACTCGGGGTCGTTAATTAAAGCCGGGGTGGGCCAACAGGTCGACTCGCTTCGTTCCGATCACGACCAATCTGTGAATCAGACGCCTGCCAGCCTTACGGGCGGTTCCGAGCCATGCCCGACTCGGACGAGAGTCTGCCTGGTGGCGGCCGCCGCCCAATCTTTAGCTATAAACTACCAAGGGCGGCTGGCAAGCCATCTCCCTCTCCATCCCTCGTCGTCATTCCTTACCACGTTCGTTTTCTACAGCGCTTCTAGCGATTCCTGTCTGTCAAGATGGGGTTCAGAAGCGGTTGTCAGTCATTCTTTACTCTTTCCCTGCTTCTCACACTCGTTTCTTTCGTACACTCTCTTGATGGCGTCGTCGATAACGGAAACCTCTTCAGCCCCCTTGACGAGGGATGCCCTGAGTCTTGCAGCGACGTCGGCTCCGACCCTTCCAAATGGACCGAGATTCACAGCTGGGGCGAGCTGTCAGGATGCAGCGAGCAGCTCCTCTTCGGACTCAACATCTTGAACCCGCCCAGCGAATTCGCCACGATGCAGACCTGCTCCAAGACTTCCAGTCCTGCGCGGAGGGACATGGGCCTCGCCCTTGAGCAGCGAGCTGAGACACCTTCCATCAGCAACGACTGCGGAGCCGAAACCGCCACAACCAAGCTCCCTATTACATACGGTCCGTCGGGTGCTTTAGTCAACGGCAACGATGCTGGTGCCGGAGCCGAGTTGCTTGCTCAGTATTTGGGTGCTGGAGCGTCATGCGGACCGACCATCCTCTTCGCCAAGTCTGGTTCAGCTGTTGTTGGCATCTACGTCGGTGCGGAGGTGCAAAAGTCCAGTGCTGCCAGCCTGATCCGTCAATCAAGGTATGTTTTCTTTGTCTCAATCTTGGCTTCAATAGTGCTAACATGGCTTCCTGCAGTGCGTAATGTCATATCCCTCTCCATTCATCTCCCCACCTCCGCCAATATTCAATGTTGCCCCATTCATTCTCTGCCCGAGATCCCCGCCATCTTGCAGAACGACTAGCTAACCCCTTGTTCTTACAGTCAGCCGTTTGAATGCCGGAAGTCAGGTTGTGCAGGTTTGCGATGCCGCTGACAAGACCGCACAAACCGTTGGGCTCTTTGCCGTCGGTGCCGTCAAGGAACTCGGCAAGTCCCAGAAGGCACTCCAAGCCTGGGCGAACGGAAAGTGTGTCGATGTTCAAGGCAAGTCAACTGGAACCATCAGCCTCGGGGTCCTCGTGCCGCCCAAGTCCCAGAAGCGCGATATCGAGCTCCGATCTCGATTCCAGGGCGTCGATAACCTGCTTACGCCACGTGCCGACTGCAAGGCGATCCAGGTCAAGTCTGGGGACAGCTGCGCGTCCTTGGCGAAGAGATGCGGCGTCACCTCTGCCAACTTCAACAAGTACAACCCCAAGACAAACTTCTGCTCTACTCTTGCTGTCAACCAATGGGTCTGCTGCAGCGCCGGTACTCTCCCGGACAAGTCCCCCAAGCCTCAAAAGGACGGAACCTGCTACATCTACGCCATCAAGGCAGGCGATTCGTGCTTCACCCTCGCCTCCAGCTACAGCATCACAGCTGATCTCATCCGTCTCTACAACAAGAACACATATGGCTGGGCTGGTTGCTATCGCCTGGAGATTGGACAACGCATTTGCCTGAGCAAGGGCAAGGGTCCGATGCCCAAGGCCGTCACCGGTGCTGTTTGCGGACCTCAGAAGCCAGGAACTGGAAAGCCCGCGAGCGCGAAGACGGGCTGGGACCTGGTTGGCCTCAACCCTTGTCCTCTCAAGGCCTGCTGCTCTGGTTTCGGCTTCTGTGGCATCACCAGCGAGTTCTGCACCAACACAACTGCCGTCGGCGGAGCTCCTGGTACCTACAAAGCCGGTACTGCAGGATGCATCTCAAACTGTGGCAACAAGATTGCCGGGAACTCGAAGAAGCCCGCCACCTTCCTCAACGTCGGATACTTCCAGGCGTACAACGCCCAGAGACCGTGCCTGAACATGGATGTCACCAACCTCACCAGCGTCAAGACGGCGTACACGCACATGCACTTTTCATTTGCCGGACTGACGCCAGGGTTCCGAGTCAGCATGACTACTACCGTCAGGACCCAGTTTGACAAGTTTGTCGCGATGAAGGGGACCTGGAAGAAGGTTGTCTCGTTTGGCGGCTGGGCAGATTCTACCGATGCCGCCACGTTCCAGGTCTACCGAGATGCCATGAAGGCAGCCAACCGCGAGACATTTGCCAACAACGTCATGACCTTTTTGAAGAAGTACAACATTGACGGTGTCGACTTTGACTGGGAATACCCCGGCGCAACGACCACGGCTGGAGCGTCATCCGATTCGTCTAGTGATGCCAACAACTACCTCCAGTTCTTGACGCTGATGAGGAAGAAGATTGGAACCAGCGGCAAGACAATGTCCGTTGCTCTCCCCGCGGCCTACTGGTACCTTCAGCCATTTGCCGTTGACAAGATGGCACCCCTCGTCGACTATCTCGTGTACATGACGTACGATCTCCATGGTCAATGGGACTATGGCAACCAGTACGCGAGCCCAGGATGCCCCAGCGGCAACTGCCTCCGATCCCACGTCAACAAGACCGAAACCCACGACGCGCTCTCCATGATCACCAAGGCCGGCGTTTCCCCCCTCAAGGTCGTCGTCGGAGTCTCCAGCTACGGCCGAAGCTTCCGCATGGCCGACCCCAAGTGCACCGGACCGACTTGCAAGTTCACCGGCTCCTTCAGCACGTCCAACGCCGAGCCCGGCGTCTGCACCGGCTACGCGGGATACCTCGCCAACGCCGAGATCACAAAGATCATCGCCGACGCAAAGGCCGGCAAGAAGGGCGTCACGGCGAAGACGTGGTACGACTCCGTGTCCGACTCGGACATCATGACCTGGTCGACTCAGGGGCTGGGCAACGTCAACTGGGTGGCCTACATGAGCGATGCGACGAAGAAGAAGCGCACCGATTACATCAAGAGCTTGAACTTTGCCGGGACCATAGATTGGGCGGTTGACTTGCAGAGCTGGTACTCGCCTATGCCGACGAGTTGATGAATTGGGATGGTGTTTCTGGTGTTGAGTGTCAACGACGTCATCTACATGAGGTAATGCAGTAATTGGTAGATAGCTCAGTCATTCGATTCTATAATACGATGCTTGACAAATTCACATTTCAATAAGCCGTCCTTCACTTTAATCGTCTTTCTTTCTGACATCCAATGGGTGCAACATGCCACCTGGTAGGGATGTACCTCCTCCACATCTTCACTTTGGCCTGCAAGATCCCAGTTCCTCACCACAGTTAGTGCTGACTGGGGAAGAACGTGGTGACCAGGGAAGAGACTGGTTGAAGGCGTTTGAAGGATTTGGCGTGTGGGTAAACTACCTAAACATTATTCGTATCGTTTCGTCTGACAAGATATATGCTGTTGAATGGCTACATTAGACGTGCAACTCATCAATAGCCACGAAACAAATGTTCATCGTCTGCACTGACTTGGCTGCCCAATGCCTTCATGCTAGGACAGATTGGTTCACTCGTCCGAAATTAGTCATCGAGATGCCTCGGCACAAGTGGAGCAGTTCAATCGATGCCGAGGATTGAGTTGCAGCTCGCTGCGAAACTCAACGGGCTCGCCACACGGGACCTTATTAAATTCTTCTCTTTTTTTCCAGACCGGCTTATAAATCCATCCGTGACATGCGTCTATCAAATGCAGAAACGCCCGCAACTATCCGTCCGAGAGACCATGTTGCCCCGCTATCCTCCACTTACAACGTGAGCAGTCGTCCAACAAGCAGCTTTCGTGTACGGTTTCGCAATTACGAGTTTGCGTTGTTAGATATTCCAGAACCCTATTTTCATGAATTGCGTCATCATGCCATCAAAATGTCGGTGGACCTTCAATGCAATAAATAGCCAACTCTCCCCGTGCCTGCAAACGGTGTTTCGTAAAAGCTCACATTCGCCGGACGTTGAAAGACTACAATCGCAACTTCACAACGCTCCCAAGCCTCTTTTAACCTTGTTCATCACACTATCCCTCGCCATGACTTCCAACAGAACCCTCATCTACAAGAAGCTCCCCACCGGTCTTCCCGTGCCGGGAGAGAATCTCGCCGTCGAGAATCGACCCATTGATCTCGACCATGCGCCAGAGGGTGGCCTCCTCGTGGAAATCCAGGCCGCCTCCTTTGATCCCTACCTGCGCGGCAAGATGCGCGATCCCAACACCAAGTCGTACTCACCGCCCTTCGAGATCGACGCCCCCATTACCAACGGAACTCTTGGAAAGGTTCTCAAGAGCAACAGCCCCGAGTATGAGGTCGGCGACCTTGTCATTGCCCATCTCCCCATCGCCGAGTACTCTTACGTACCCGAAGCCCTGTTGAAGACTCCCCATATCCGAAAGGTCCACAACCCCTATGATCTGGATACGACCCTGTTCTTGGGACCTCTCGGCATGCCGGGACTGACGGCTTGGTCCGGCCTTCACAAGATCGGGCAGCCGAAGAAGGGAGAGACGATTTTCATCAGCTCAGCGGCCGGCGCCGTTGGCCAGATTGTGGGCCAAGTCGCGAAGCGCGAAGGCTTGACCGTCATTGGGTCCGTTGGGTCGGATGAGAAGCTCGACTTCATCGTCAAAGAGCTCGGCTTTGATGCAGGCTTCAACTACAAGAAGGAGAAGCCCAAGGATGCCTTGCCCCGCTTGGCCCCCGAAGGCATCGACATTTACTGGGAGAATGTGGGAGGAGAGCATCTCGAGGCTGCTCTGGAGAACTCGAAGGTTGGCGGGCGAATTCCCGTCTGTGGAATGGTAAGCTGATTCAAACTGCGTCCCCGAGAATATGCTGGCTAACCCATTTTCAGATCGATTTGTACAACACTCCTGCCGACCAGCGCAAGGGCGTGAACGGGTTGATGAACCTGATCGCGAAGCAGGTCACCATGGAAGGTTTCCTGGTTGGCAACCCCAAGTTTGGGCCCGCCTACTTCAAGGAGCACCAGGAGAATGTGCAGAAGTGGCTATCAGAAGGAAGCGTCAAGGCCAAGCTGGACATTACCGAAGGCATTGACAATGCTGCAGAGGGTTTCGTTAACATGCTTGTCGGGAAGAACTTTGGCAAGGCCGTGCTGAAGATTAGGTAGATTATAGCTTTTGGTTTGGAACTCGATGGGCTTCAATTCATAATTCGTTGGCGTTTTCAAGGTCCTGAAATCCTCGTTCGTTTCTCAGCGTACAAAAATGGCATCCCTTGCGGAAGTTGCTATGTCGAGTCTTTCGACTTGCCTTCATATCCCTGTCTCGGCCAAAGACATGCGCCTTCCTACCTAACAAAGAATTCCGTTCTCAAGCGTGATCTCCATTTCGTGAGTGTCGCTCTCATGTCTGGTTGAACTCTGGACGTGAACCAAGCATAGCCGCGGCATCGCGTGGCCGGGAACGAAAGCCTCATGGCCTTGTCAATCACTGCTGTTTTATTTCGAAGATATTCTTCAGCTTTGACAGTTCAAACCATCAGAATCAAATAAGAACGTCGTCTTTTCTGTTATCTGCACAGTGCCGCCAAAGGGACGATCTGAGTACTCACACTCGGCTTCAGGGGTCTTAATCTCGACACCAAACCCCCCAGACAGTGTCCCGGGAGTGGTGGGACCATGGGTATCTACGAATAGGGAGCAGCGGAGCTAGACTATATTACTCAGTAGATGCAGCCTTCCAAGGCGAGGATCTCATCTTATGGTATGTTGTCGGACACTTCACGGCGCCTCTCCCTCCCTCTGGACTTACCAATCGCTCTTTCCAACGCCGACCTTGAGTCACGGGCCGCCTTTCCTCTCTTTCTTTTGCCTATCAGTCCAAGTGACATTTTCAGGCAACCTTATGGCTGGTTTTAATCTTCCACCAACGTCGCTTGGTTTTGGGTTATTGGTAGGCTCCGACCTACTCTGAGAATTCGAAGCAGATATGAGACTTAAGCAAGAATTACGAGGGAATCAAGAACGCTATAGCCTAGAGACTCAGGGCGTAAGGATGTAGAGAAATACACAATGATGGTACAGGCACTTATTGCACTGGATGGTCTATTCCAGTCCGATTTTGTGAATGTACACAACAACTGACGGCTGATGTTGAAGAATTGTCTGATTGAGTTATAAACTAAATAAAGGGATTACGCAAAAGAATCTTGTAGTGATGCAATGTAGAACATCAAAGACGATTCTAGGTTGTTGCAAAGAAGCCTAAGGCATCAAGCAAACTACAAGTGGCTTTGAATCCTCGTCTGAACTCGTATTATCCGGATATTTCGGCGCACCGCTACAGACCTCCCTAGTCTCCCTTCCAAGCGCGTGCAAGACAAAAGTTGGCGGCCTCTTTTGACATTTTGGGCTAGTGCTCACATCTTTATTTGATGGAGTCCAATTCAGCTTCGTTGGCGGTGCTGTGTTACGCAGCTGAGGGTGAGATTAAACCCCAATTTCCGCTCTAAATGCGTGACTCAAAGTCCTCCATTTCTCCCAACCTTCCTCTCTCGACTGCGCAACTCAGGTTCGGCCAGGAGCGGGTAAATCCCAACCTATACCCTATACCCACGCTGGCCGTCGATATCTCTGTTCTTTTCGTCGAATCATCATGTCCGACTCCGAAAAGGAATCCGAGCGAACGCGAGACAAGGTTGTCAAGGTGGGAAAGTTCTTGTATGCGCCTTTTTCTCGTCCTTGTCCGACCCCGCCTCACCGCTTCTTGTGCGTAGACAAAAGAACATCACCAAAGGCGAACTGGCTCTGAAACACGCGGCCGGCCTAGGTCACGTACCTAATGCGATTCCTTTGGCGGAACCACAGGCAGATGGGCCACCTCGGTCAGTGGAAGTCGGCTGGCACCCCGTCGGAGGCTTCGCTGGCAAGTGGTTCGCCGAACAGACCGGCTTGGGCAAGTTGATCACCGACAAGATCAACAAATACCCGGATCCCACACAGCACTGGGCTGTGCTTGTGGGCGAGTATGCCCATCAGCTGTGGATGGTGAGATTGGGAGACATGATTGCATCGGTGTCGGTCGCTGATAATGGCCCCAGGACGAAAGCTTCCACGTCATCTACACCAACCAGAAGATCGCTCGCGAGGAATGGCACACGTTCAAGGTCGGCGAGACTCGCTTCAATGACGAAGCAACGCGACGGGCAGGTGAGTTGAACGAACGCTATGCCGAACAGGACGCGCCTTTGCTCACAACGCGCAGGCGAATCGGTTATTTCGGGCATTAGAGAAAAGCAGCCAGCCTACAATCTCATCACCAACAATTGTCAGACCTACGTGCTGAAACTCCTCGATGCCATCAAAGTCGGCATGCAGAAGGAATTTGGCACCACCCTCGCCGTGTACAAGAAGCTCACTAGCTCTGGCAAGGTATCGGAACTCTTCGATCAGCCGGGCCGCCCGACCGTGACGACAGACGCTACGGTAGTTACCAATGTGAGCCAAGATGCCCAGGAAGACGTGGTCTTTGCTCCGCCGAACCGTCAAAACACCCTCTTGCTGGCGCAAGATGTGATGAATCAAGAAACGAACCAGTTGGATGCGGAGGAGGAGATGAAGAAGCACAAGTTGGACAAGAAGAGCATCTTTTCTCGGTTTTCCAGACATAAACAGTCATGATAGGGACAGCCGGAAGGGATATGGGACTGCTGATGTGAAACACGAGATACTGCAGACACTTTCATTAAGGTATACAGATACTAAGCAGGCATTATTTGTCGCTTTAGGTACGTTGTTCGCACACAGGTAGGTTAGGTCTGTGACGTAACCTAGGTACGGGTATTAGTTATGAACTTTTTCATGACATCTGTTCGAATGGTCCCTCAAGAAGCCCTATTAGCTCGGTACCGCCTTCCGCAATGTGAACATCGGGCACATCGACAGCCGGGGAAGTTTGAAGTGACTTCTCTGCATAGTTAAGTTGAAAATGGCGAAGAGAATAAATATATAGGAAGTAAGTATCTGGTTAGAGAGCTATCTGCGCATACGCGGTGAATGATCTGAGTTGAGAGCCTTGAGTCTACTCAAATAGGACACGCCAGATCTCATACCACTTCTCCCTCTTGGGTGCCTCGGTCACTAATGCGAGAACTTCGTCCAGGCTGGTTTGCAGGTCGATCTCCTCAGCCCGCAGAGCCCACCTGTCACTACGTCCAACAGTAAAGCGGTGACCAAAGTAGAGACCGAAGAAGATGACGATGCCGATGTACGAGGTGATAAAGGTAGAGACATCCCAGTATCCCTTGATGAAGACCTTAAAACCCTGGAGGAAGAGGAGAAGGGTGAAGCCGCCGAGGCTGATCCAGGCAACGTAGGGCTGCAGCTTGGAGCGGAATGGGATATCAGTAACACCCTGAACCTCGACGGCCTTTCTGAAGCGGAGGTAGATGATGATGCAGCAAATCCAGCTCTGAAAGGCACCAGTGTTGATCAAATTGACGAACCAGTTAAACACGGTCGAGCCGGTGCTGGCCAAGTTTAGGTAGGCAAGAACACTGAAGGACGCACTCGCCGCGGTCGCGTAGTAGGGGATACCGGACTTAGTGCAACGAGTGAAAATCTTTGGGGCATTTCCGTCCATGGCCATGGAGTACAGGGCGCGACTGGCAAGATACAGATACGAGTTGCCAGCCGACCAGGCAGACAAGACGATGACGGCGTTGACCACAGAGTCAAGTCCCTTGATTCCGGCGTCTCGGATGGCAATGGCCCAGGGCGAGGCGGCGGCACCACTTCCGGGAGACAAGAGGTCGGGGTGGTTGCTGGGGACCAGGAAGCTGATGGCAAAGGCACCAAGTACGTAGAAGGTGATGAGACGATAGAAGTAGCGAACGGTGGCCTTTGGCACATTTCGTCGGGGGCTCTCCATCTCGCCGCCAGTCACGACTAGAAGCTCCGGTGCAAACGCGAAAGCGTACACCGAGAATGTGATGGTGCCCACGAAAGCACAGAGTCGACCGGCCGCGCCGTCGACGAGGTATTCGTTGATGGGACCGGGGTTGCTCCAGTAGCCGAAGTAAAGGGGATCTCCCGAAGGACCACCGCCGAAGAATAAGACGACGGACATGATGAGAAGGCCGATGATGGCTATGACCTTTGTCGAAGCGAACCAGAACTCGGCTTCACCGTAGACCTTAACAGGGAAGCAGTTGCAGGCGATGATGACGACTCCAATGACGGTGAGCCAGACGGCATTGTGGACATTTGGGTTCCAGTATTGAATGACGATTGTGGTGACATTGATCTCGGCAGGCACAGTCACTGAGAAGATGTACCAATATAGCCAGCCGAGAGTGAAGCCCAGACTGCGAGAGACGTAGCGGTTGCCATAGTAGGACATTGAAGCGCCGGGGACGGGCAGATAGGAGCTCATTTCGCCGGTGGCAGTGGCAACGCCATAGAGGAGGAGGGTAATGACGATGTAGGAAACCACGAGGAAGACGGGACCGCCCATCTTGAGGCCTTGGCCGGCGCCGACGAAGAGGCCGGTTCCGATGGTCCCTCCCAAGGCGATCATCTGGGCATGTCGAGATTTGAGGCCACGCTTAGTTGTGGATGCCGTGGGAGCAGTGCCGCCGACTTCGCCGTGCGAGAGCGAGTCGGTGCGGTCGAGTTCGACATCGGCCTCGGACTTGATGGTATTCTTGTCCATGGCGGGCGTTGTGGTAAGAACCCTGCTCAGAGTTGATGGCCAAGTTGAGTAAGAATAAGGAAGAAGCCTCAGAGGCAGTTATGAATGTTATGAATGGTGAGCTGAGTGGTTGAATCAATGACAAACTTGGATCCATTGCAACTTATAAGTAATGCTTCTCTTCGCAAAGCCATGACCATCTTGTCATCCCCGACCAGTGATAGAGCATCCGTCAAGACTTTCCTCCTCCGATTCAACATCAGGCGATGGGTAACGAATTGGAAAGGTCAGTTATCGGTATCACACGGTCTAGACTCGGTAAAGACTAAGGCGCTGTTCCATTTCCCCTCACACTGACCACAACACACCGAAACCGTTAGGAACCACCTCTAATTAAAGAGGCTCTAGGACAGATAAGAGTGGCCAGGGCTGTTCCACCGCGACAGTGCTTGATCTGAGGGCCCCATGGGGAACCGGGGAAATGGAGCCATGATGGAATCGCATCACGGAGCCCGGGGCAACTATCCATGTGTCAAGACTGTTACTCGTAGGTAAAGTACCTAGGTTAGGCTCATGGTAACCTAAGGTACTTGTGACTCCTTCACTACTAAGTATCTTGACCACTAGGACTAAACTACGAGTAATCATAATGACCACGTCAAGACCCGATTGCTCGGGTCGCCCTGGACAAACGGTGACCGGGCGTATGTGCATGGGAACGTGGTCACGATGCAAGCGAGTCAGAATAGACTTGCATTTTGGGATTTAAGCACTGTCGGCAACGAAGTCCCCCAATTAAAACCTCCAGGAGCCCTCCAGGATGAGGGCACGGGCAATGTTGAGTCTTCAACTTGGGGAGGTTTCCGCGGTGAGGGACCTTGCCACACCTATTGTTACGGCCGTGGCCCGGTTGTGGGTCCCAGTGGGCATAGGGACTGGCCGGACCGAGTTATCCTTAACCCGGCCTAGAGGCGCGCTATAACCTTATAGCTTCTACGCTATAAGGCCGCCCTATAAGAAAAACTCTTCCCTTTCTTTTTAGTTTTAAATATTTAATTATTAAGCTATATTTCTATAAGGGATTAAC
>JAMQMW010000002.1:0-49952 GCA_024115155.1 Thelonectria blattea
TATATATATATATATATCTAACCAGACGTCAATCTTTCGATGTCTCTCAAAGATTACACACTCAGCTTCAGTATCAATCTTTCCATTGAAGTCGCCCTTACAATCCTCTGAATTGTTGGCAAAACCCGAATACCACACCCTGAACTGCCCAACCCCAGCTGCTGGCCGCCTCATTTCCCGCAACCGGTTACCAGTTGAGGACATAACCTCAATCTTCACCATCATGGGCGCACATCACTCAAAGACCAAGGAGGATCATGTTTGTCCGGTTCATTCCCTATCCGAAGGTGTGTTCTCCAGTGTTCAAGTTCGCGAGGCATCAATTGCAGTCCTTTCAAGATACCGAGACTTATTCAAATATCCATCTGCTCAGACGCGAAGAAGCCATTCTTTGGGGACACTTCATTCTTCCAATTCAACAAAATTCTATCCGGAAGTTGTGCTGCATTTACCTGCTTGGTCATTCTGGGGTTCGCTAGTATGCACATGACACACTACAGCAAACCGAATGAACAGTCCAAGTACGTCTACTTCAACTAGGCAGGCCTCCTCCCTCGTTCCAAACACCAACTGACAACTCGTCAAAGGATCTTGAAGATCTGTCTCCTACTCCCAACTTACGCGATTATTTGCTTCTTGTCCGTTGCATCCCCCAGCGCGTTTGTATATCTCAGTCCTTGGCTGGACTTTGTTCAGTCGATATCTCTCGGGGCTTTCTTTCTCCTCATGTGCCAATTTGTTTCCCCCAGCAATGCCCAGCAAGATGTCTTCTTTGCGACACTGATTATCGAAGACAAGAAGTCACCCACCGGGCAGGCAGATGGGCTTGCGTGGTTCCGGGTATGTCATGCTGAGACTCGTCAAGCCTTGCATCGCGGATAAGTTGAAATACTAACTGGACACTCTTAGCGTCGTTGGCTCATGATCTTCCAATACCCCGTGGTTGCTTTGGTCGCTGCTATCGCAACAGACATCACCCAGGCGGCAGGTATTTATTGCGAGTGGCTCAGCAAACCGTACTTTGCAAGGCTTTGGGTAGACAATCCCTTCCTAATACTTCTTGAATACACCGACTAAACATTTACTACAGATCAACGTAATTCGGAGCATCTCCCTCACCCTCGCGGTAATCTCTGTACTCCGATTCTATGGCGCTCTCAAGACGCATACGAAGCAGCACAAGCCGTTGGCCAAACTGATTGCCTTCAAGGCTGTAGTTGGCCTTGGATTTCTGCAAAGAGTAAGTACTTATTTCTCCTTCCAGTCGGATTTATAAATTCTAACCTCGATCCCAATCATAGATTATCTGGTGGATTCTGACCGACGCCCACGCACTCAATCCCACCGACACGCTCACCTTTGCCGACCTCAACATCGGAATTCCAAATCTTCTTACTTGCGTCGAGATGGTCCCGCTATCTCTATTCTTTCTGTACGCGTATTCATGGAATCCATACACCCTCCACAATGTAGCAACCGGTACCCAAGCGTCCCAGGGCTACCAGGGCGCAGTGCGTGCTTTGGTGCAGATGCTCAATCCTAAGGACATCATCGACGCCATTGTATTTGCATTCACCATGAACTCGGAGCAAAGTCGCATGGCCAGGACTCGGACCCTAGAGCACGCTTCGTCGCCTGAGTATAGCCTCCTGGAGGACCATTACCAGAGGCGGGGAGTCTGAGATGGGTATCTCGCATGGGCTTCAGCCACCAAAACACGCAAGGGAGCGAGGATCGGCGAGTTGTTAGGAGAATGAGGCTCGTGGGATAGAATGGAACTGGCAATTGGAATTTGGAGGAGATTCGGCAGGGACTTGGTCAACAGGTAGCATCAAATCAGGGTTTTGAGGGGACTGGACTTTTAGGACATGGATGGTTAACTCTGGAAAGTGCATGCAAGGTCTCGGCATCACAGGTTATGTATACAAGAATTTACAATGCAGGAATTTTATTTCATCTCTTTTCCCCTTGTCCGCTCTTTCTCGCTGCTGAGAAAACTTCAATTTCACGTCTATCAGTTCTCTCTACTTCGTGCCCAATGCCAAAATCTCCTTCTCAATCGCCTCACCCAGCGTCTGCGTAGTCCCATGACCTCCCATATCCGCAGTAATGACTTCGGCGTTTGATTCCGCCAAAACATTCTCGATTGCCTTCAGCATCGCCGTGGCTGCTTCCGTGAAGCCAAGATGCTGCAGCATCATCTGGCCAGCCCAAATCATGCCCACCGGGTTGGCGATACCTTTCCCGAAAATATCAGGAGCACTCCCGTGGACTGGTTCAAAGAGACTGGGCAGTTCTCGAGACGGGTTGATGTTGGCCGACGGGGCGATGCCAATCGTGCCAGTGCAGGCCGGGCCAAGGTCTGAGAGGATGTCGCCGAAGAGGTTGCTTCCAACAACGACGTCGAACATGTCCGGTCGCCGAACGAAATGAGCCGTCAAAATGTCGATGTGATACTTCTCAACAGACACTCCTGGGTAGCTCTTGTGCATCTCGCGTACTCGAGAGTCCCAATACGGCATGGTGATGCTGATGCCGTTGCTCTTGGTCGCGCTCGTCAGCTTCTTGCGAGGTCGACTTTGGGCAAGATCGAAAGCGTAGCGAAGAACCCGATCGACGCCGATTCGAGTCATGACCGTCTCCTGGATGACCGTCTCTCGCTCTGTGCCCTCAAACATGGTGCCACCAATGCTGCTGTACTCTCCCTCAGTGTTTTCCCGAACAATCCAGAAGTCGATATCGCCGGGTTTCCGTCTAGCCAGCGGAGAATTGACACCGGGCATCAAGCGGCAGGGTCGAAGATTGATGTACTGGTCGAATTCGCGTCGGAACTTGAGCAAGCTGCCCCAAAGCGAGACATCGTCAGGAACCTGATCAGGCATGCCAACGGCGCCAAAGTAAATGGCGTCAAATTTGGACAAAGTCTCCTTCCAATCGGCTGGAAGCATATCACCATGCTTTTCGTAGTATTCGCAGCTAGAGAAGTCGAAGTGCTCAAACTCGAGCTGGAGGTTGAATTGTCGAGCCGCGGCCTCGAGACATCGCACGCCGTAGGGCATGACTTCCGTGCCGATGCCATCGCCAGGGATGACTGCGATCTTGAATGATTTGGCCATGGTAGATGTGTAATTGAGGGGGAAAAGAAGAGGATCTTTTGCGAAGATTGATGGAATTGAACATGAAGTGAGGAAACAACAAGACCGCAACTCGCATTGAAGTGGTCTTATATCAGTTCACCGTGGAGCACTCGGCATTAAGAATAGCCGCCCAAGCTCCTCCCTGAGATGATGAGCGACATCGGCGCACCATGCAGGTAAACTTGGCCCTCGCTGTGGATTTTTGCTTGCATATCAATGGAACTTACTAACAGACAGAGACCACATTTATAGGTAGGTAGGTAGGTAGTTCAAGAAGGCAACATCTGTGATGGACTAGGAACTTTACTGACCCGAACACCTCATTGCCAAGGGTCTGGTCATGGCAGAGCAACACCACCCGGAATAGCTACAATACAATAGAATCATATACTCATTTATGTCATGGTTTCATATGCTTCATGTTTAAACCAGGAATCCGAGGACCTCAGACACAATCGTCTCAGGAACTTCCTCTGGCAAGTAATGCCCCGACTCAACACTATGCCCCGTCACAGACACGCCGGAATCGGTCACGGCCTGCCACTCTTCGACTGCTTTGAAACACCTTTCAATGATGCCACGATTCCCCCATAGGATAAGAAGAGGGCAGCGCACTTGCCTACCCTTCTCGATATCCTCCCGAGCCTCCTCCAGATCCAGTGACGAGCTGGCACGATAATCGTGGCACATGGCATGAACAGCCGCGGGGTCCTTGAAGTTCTCCACGTAAATGTCGAAGCATGCCGGGTCGAATATTCGCAGCCCATCTTTCCGTGGACCCCCCATAAACATTTCGGCGCATTCTCTGGGACGTGCCGAGATGAGAGTCTCGGGGAGAGGTTCGGTTTGGATCAAGAAGAACCAGTGGAAGTAGGCCTTGGCAAAGTCGAAGTCGGTCTTTGTGTACATGGCAAGCGTAGGGCAGATGTCGAGCAGAATCGCCTTCCGGACTCTGTCGGGATAGTCGACGCACAGTTTGTGCGTCACCCGCGCGCCACGGTCATGGGCGCAGACGAAAAAGGGTTGGTCGAATCCAAGAGCGTCCATGACTCTCACGCAATCACGCGCCATGACACTCTTTGCGTAGTTTTCGAGATCTTTTGGCTTGGAAGATTCTCCATAACCTCGAAGATCAAACAACACAACTGTATATCGTTCGACCAGCTTCGAAGCCACGCGCTGCCACATGTGTCGTGTCTGTGGAAACCCGTGTAGGAGCAGCAGTGGGGGAAGTGGCGAGGTGGCATCACCACTCTTCAATCCTCGGATGGTGACATGGGGATCGGATTGGGTCTCGATTTCGAACGGCTGGAAGCCCGGGAACATATTGACCGAGATTGCTCCACCCGGTGAAGCGAGAATTGTGGCTAAAGGGGGATGTCTTGAAGTCGGTCGGGTTGCACTTTATTCGTACAATGGTTGCATGATCGGGAATTGTTTTAGGCGCTCCTCGAGTTGCTGGTGCATTATTTGTCTCGGCTAAGCCTTTGCCGATCATTTACCCCGCATTCCCCTCTAAGCAGAAGGGCCCACTATCGGGAGACAGATTAACCGATAACCCTCCGAGCCTCAGCCGGTCCCTGCCAAAGAAGAAGTTTGGAACCCAACCCATTGAGAGAAGATAGAACTATCCAGAGTTGATCGCCGAGCTGATGTCGACACCACGAGGGCGAGCGGCATGCAATGGGTGTCGTAGCAGGAAGCAAAAGGTATACGAGCGAACACCTCATCGGTGATGCATTTCGTGTGTCCAACAAGTTCGATGAGCACGAACTTCATCGAATGCAATGAAGCCTGAGCTGATAAAAGTTTTCATCGACCAGTGTGACGAAGTGCGGTAATTTCTCAGAAGAATGATCCAAGATCAATTCCACGGCTTCTGACTCCTTCCTTCTTATAGGCCCGTATGCTCCAGATGTAATGCCCTGGGTCGGCGGTGCACTTGGCCAATCTCTCGAAGACGGTACAAACCTCATTCCATCTTTCCATCGTTTCCAGTTGAAGCACACATGAGAACTCGTGAATCTGACTATTGTATCTTTCAGTGGCCCGGCAAAAGGATACACCGAAGCTCTCGAGCACCGACTGAAAGAAACCGAGAATGCCTTGATCCGCCTTTGGCAAGCGTCGTCAAAGGAGACGCTTCAGCTGGCTTTCTCCTCGAGGAGCGACGTAAACGACCCAGATCCAGCATCTGTCGATGCAGGCACTGGAAGGGAACCCCAGGGGCGTTTCGCTTCTGACAAGTCACTCCTAACTCAGCAGTGGGAGACATTCCCCCTCCACTCTGCATCAGACCTTGACAACTGGGCTCTGCATTTCAAAAGAGTAACTAAATCGTCAACGGAGACAATACCACGGCCTGTTTCTACGATTCGGTCACCTCCACATCCTGGGCAGCCATGTAGCGAGACACCTGCTGCTCGGCAGTCAACACACCCGATGTCAGATGCAACCTCCACGTCGCCACACATGGACTGGACTCCCGAATCACCTTCTTTGAACATTGGTGGATCGCTTTGGTCCCAACAACCGTCACAGCTGCCCGATTCACACGTTGAAAGGGCGAGGGCAACCAGCTCGAGGTCTCCAGTTCCGGACACGACCAGTATCGTCTTTACTGAAGAGTTCCAGCAACGATATCTCTGGTAGCCGGTTAATGTCACTTGGCCAGTCACCATACACCATCGAAGTAATTCACTTTTATAGAGTGTCCATCCAAATAATAGAGACCTGCAAAGGTCAAACGCGAACGTTATAGGTCTAGCCAACATTACCAAACAAGGTCCCCATGTCAAAATCTTCGCCAGCATTCATAAATTCCTGCCTGAAAATGTGAGCTGCATCAAACCCGAAATCCGGGCCCGTATATGCCATCACAGGCATCCAGGCCTGCGATTCGAAGTCGGTTGCTTCGTTATTTTGGCCCGAATGATGGAGGGGGCCTTGATGCCATGCCCTCGCGTCCCTCATGGGCTGCCTGCCTGTAACCAAGTCGACTTCGGATGGATGGCGATGGAACTGCATTGAGGAATTCATCGACTTGTCTTGATGTCCTGTGCCGACAATTATCGTCAATCTTCTGCGGAACGCTCGAAGTGCGTCGTGGCAGTGACGGGCACTTGTCCACCGAGATGCAAGTTTCTCCAGAATGACGAGACATTGCCTCAGATCCCTACACGCCGAAAGTCAGCAATAGTAGGTTTATTAACCAGGAATTACCCACGACTCGGCCTTGGAGGCCGGATATAGCTCCAGTAGACTCGCAAAGGAAATAGTTAGGCCTGCCATCCAGATCGCCGATAGTGTCACTGGCCACGCCATGAGGAAGTAGTCGTCCGTGTGTAGCTTCAAAGACGTGATGATATTGCGGCTCGCAGTTATCGCACCCTGTAAACTCGACTGGAATTGTCTCCGGTCCGGAGGAAGCGACAGAAACGGGCGGTTGACTACCAGGATTAAATAATTGTAGAGCATATTGAATGTGGTAGAATAGGACGTGGTAGAATCGTTGACATCGTCTTGTAAGGTAGCGGGAAGGCTATTCCACCAGCAATGGACCTGGAACGTGATGTCTTCAATGCTACTGGAGGTTATTCGTCTCACGTGTATTGACCTGTGGAAAAGGTGAACAATCTCCCCCAGTAGCCGTGAGTATGTAACGAGATAACTCAAGGCCAGTTCATTCGCTGCTTTTCCGACAGCCGTGTAGTTCTTGGCGGGGCTTCGCGCAGAAAGTGTATTAAAAGCAGTCGTAGAATTTCCCGATAATGGTCCAGCTGGTGAATGTCCCGTCACATACCCGGCATCCTGGGGATTAGCGGCATTGGCCGGCAAGTGGTGAAGAACCTCTTCATTGAAGGCATTCTGTGAAGGCGTGCCTTGGACTTCAGCTTGCGCAGGTCTGTGTAGCTCGGCCATTCCCGGGATACACACGTCCACGTCGTCATCTTGGATGCTGAATGGATGGCCCAGGGCTTGGCCGATGAAGCGGTCCAACACGAAGGCGCACCAGAAAATGCGCTTTCGGATATCCGAAGTGCCCGAGGGGAGTTGAAGGTATCGCGAAGGGCATCGATGAAATCCTGCGTTGAACAAGGCACGGGCGAGGGCGCCATGGATTGTCGATGCGCCTCGGAGAGACATGCAGGTTGTGAGATACAGCTCTGCTGCCAACATGGCCTGGAGGGTAGCAACATCATGGTGAGACATTAGGAATCCGGTCAACGACACCAAATCCGACGTCGATTGGATCCGATATGGTGGTTCCAGGGTTTCGGGGGATGTCGAGGCGGCGATGTTGAAGACGCACTGGAACAGGACGGCCTGACCCAACCGCGACGAGGAATTTTGAGCTCCAGCAAGCTGTTCGCTATTGTAGAAGCCATTGACTTGTTCAACAAAAGTAGGTCCATGAAGAAAGGGAAAGAAAGGGTGCCAGTGCTGGAAGAAGATGGCAATGAGCCTTTGTGCCGTCGCGGGTGGAGGAGCAAGGCCCAAGACGGTAGTATGGACGCCATAAGAACGGCTTCCGGGTTTGGGACTTTTCTGCGGTTCATCTGAGGGTTCGTCCAATTCAGCCCGGATATTTGCGATGCTATCTTGGCTGTCTGTCTCTGGTGCAACAAGGTACGTGTGGGCGGTACCTGGATCAGGACCCCTCCCTCGAACATGACTAACGTTAACCTCATCCTGCTGCTCTACGGCCCTTTCTGGGTCAATCGTTGACGCAGCTCTCGCAAAGGCTCGGAAGACGGTGTCGGCAAAGAAGACGCCACTCGCACTTCCAATGAACTCGCTGTCGTCGGGGGGGAGGGAAACGAATGAACCAATCTCGATTGGTGGTATTCTTTGGCTGGCGTCGAGATCACCGTTCTCGTTGATTCCAGCCATTACGCGCAGACATAACAACTGAAGCTGAATCTGAATCTGGGACGCGTCCCTTGAGAAATTGATTCCCAATGAAACCTGAGCTTATCGATAGCGTGGTTTAATATTGTTCCGATCCGCAGGCCCACTAGTACAATAAGTCACTCCTCACTAAGATCGTGAACGCGATTCTTCAATGTTCACCTCAAGAAAGTTATGTCATTTTGTCACAAGCCACGTCACCAAAAATGTATAATCACAGAAGTTAGCTAACTTTTTTTTCTATAGTAGGGGGCTACTTAATTCCCTTAATATCTTTATTACTCTTCTTATTTACCTCCCTTATGACCTTAGTTTATATTGCTTTTAGATTATTAAAAAGTCGTACCTGAGTTTAGGGTAGGCGCTTATTCCTCTGAAGTCTATCCGTACGAAGTATACGACAGCAAATGCCCAGATAGGTAGCAAAAATAGTTCAGCCTTCATTCATCCCGATCAATCCCTAGCTGAACAAACAAAACGACCTGGGCACATTGCTTCCACTGAACAACATTCCATCTTACATCCGCCCTATCGCCTTGTCATAGAACCCTCGGAACTCCATCCCTGTGCTTACATGGGCCCTCGACGGTAGTATCTTCTCCGTGACGACTCGATGAAGTTCCTCGTCCCGATCGGCGCACGCATCGGAAATGACCGACACCACAAACTCAGCATCAGTTGCTGGGATCGCCGTTCTCATGACACACCCGGATGTGCTCAGACCGGTGAGAACCAATGACTTGATTCCTCTTTCGTGCAGGAATTCCAGCATGCCTGGTGATTTGAGTGCCGAGACATAACCCGGCCGTCTAGTAAAAGTCGTTTCATCCTCGGTAGACCCATGAAGCAGTTCCGCCGCCTCCTTGGCGTCATCTCCTTTGACGCTGGCCAGAAAGCCCTTGAGTCTCTCGGTACCCTTACAACCCGGAAAGATATCGGCATCCACATCGATGAGGGCATGCACGATGGGAATGCCGCGGGCCTGGGCCCAAGATCTCATTTCGGCTGCAACACTGAGGGCAGCTGATGCATTTGGGCCACCTGCGTGTCCCACAAATAAAGAATGAAAGTCCAATAGCATAAGAGCCGTTTGTGAAGAACCGTAAAAGTACGGCGAAGAGACGTCGTTGGTGACACTGTCGGCGTTGGACATTTTGTAATGCGCGGCACTTGATGATGTTTAATGAAGCAGTAGGAAGCTTAATACGTTGCTACTCGAGTAGCAGATGTCCCGAATATGGTACTTGTCGTCGTCTTATATGTTCTCGATCGTCAAAGGTTGGCAGCAAGAACGTTCGGTGTTAAGACTTTTACACCCGGTGCGGTCCCGAATCGGCAGAAAAGATGCTGCCTGATTGGCTCTTGCTCTGTGACGGGGCTTACCGGCAGATTCATGAGGTGATTTTGTCCAGAGTGAAAAAGGAGGACTGTTTCAAACGGACTTATTCATACATACGTCGTTCCATGTAGTCCACCGGGAGAATTATATCCTTCATCATATCTCAGGACGTTGCGGGCTAGTGTGGTCTCAACAGACCAGGATCGACTTGTCAAGTTGTCAATATGGGGAAGAGAATGCGAGAAAGAGAAGCTAAAGGGACACAGCCTGCTCCGGCACTTGAAACGTGTACAGACCTCTGATAATTATATATACTCTCCATACCTTCATAATTATCCACTAATGCAAAACTTCTTAATGCCTCTGCGGATCATGGAACCATCTATGCCCCTGCGGCCCTGCCTTTCCACGAGTCCCATATGGCAGGAAGAAGAAGACAATCCCGGTCACCACGAGCAAAGCAGTCGAGGCCCAAACGGGTATATCAGCGTCGATGACTACATATGCCGCAATAAAGGGGGCCATCAGTCCGCTAAGCCGGTTGAACATAGCAACCACTCTATTGGCGGTGCCTCTGACGGGAGCGGGAAACAACTCGGGCATGTAAGAATACAGAAGGACATAAAACAAGTTCTGGAAGAAAGCAATCGCACAAGTGAAGCCGAGCACCTCAGAGTTTGACTCCGACCGGGTGAAGAGAAACAAGGAGACTGTTGTCCCGAGACGGAAAATTGTTCCCATTACATTTCGTCGAACTCTCTTGATATCTACCGTGAAGCTGCCAAGAATGGGTACAGGAGTTTCATAGGCGGCCTGGACAGTGTAGTTGCGATAGGTAGTGCTGAGAGAGGAGCTGCCGGCAGCCACGCCTTTGTTCTCATGAACGGGAAGGATTTCCAAGCGGATAAGCCATACCGATGGAGCACCAGAGGAATAGCATGAGCGATGTAGACAAAGCCAAACGCGGAGTCTAAAAGAAAGCCCGAATCTTGTACGGCGTGAACTTGTCCAAGTTCTTCTTCAAGATTGCGTGAGAGTGTATGTGGAGTGGCATATTCGTCGCCATTTGTGAGCCGCCAACAACGAGGTCTCCTCGTTCATGGAAACCTGTGTTAAGGACCATTTGAGGTCTCTGGATGGGAAGCTGCTAATGAAATTTCCTCACCAAAAGTGGTAATAGTGCGTAACTGGGGAACCACCGAACTAGTCTAACGACTCTAACCGGTCTGTCCCAAGGTGCAATATCTACATCCGTAGCCTCCAGGTCACCACTCCCTATCCTTACGATAAGGCGCGGGAAGAATAAACAATTGCGGGTTGAGTCATAAGCCAGGTTCTCGCATCGAGCACTGTCCGGCTCTGCATGGACAAGGGGAGGATTATTCGCAAGAATGGGTTCGTTGGACCTAAACATGTCGGGTATTCTTCGAAATTTTTTGGATATAGTGATCTAGCAGTCGATTTTCAACGTTTTTCCGTTTGAAGGCCGTGTCGAGAGATAATTAAGCGGCGAAACTTGTCCTATTATGCATCAAGATGCCGGCCTCTCGGCCTCATTATTCGTCGATTTTACTCGCCCCAAGGCTTCCTGCTTGCCATTTTTGGGCGGCTCTCGCTTCTTCATGCTGGCTCGCTACTCGTCTTCCTCCTAAACTGGCCTCGTCTCGCGTTCACATCGGAGACAGGCCAATTGCAGTTAGGACAAGGGATATGCTTTAAGCCACATTCTTCTTCCTTCTATCGGTCAGATCAAGTCTGGTATAAGTGGGTGCTTATCGGTGTAAAGACGTCTATTGGGTGGCTGTTTAGTGTTTACCTGCTTCTGCACGTCCAACAACCATCGCGTGTCCGACGAGATGGGAGTCTCAGATTGTTCCAGTCTGGCGTCATCGTCGGTGAATCAACGAGCTTGATTCAGTCTCGACACTCCTATAAAGAGAGATGGCTTTTCGAGTTGAGGGCGTCCGGATTCTTTGGGCCGCAGTAGTCGTATCAACAAGACTTTGCCGAATCTGATATCTCGCGAATAGGTTATCATCGATGGTTCAGCGTCCCGTTCATTGCGCCACCTCCTAATAGCAGTATGACTTGTTAGTCTAGTGGGATTTAATACTGGAAATCGGTTGCCTGGTATGCGATTTTGTACTGAAAGTGAGATTGAATGTGGTTTTGGTTGTACCTAGCCATAGAGGAATTATAGGTGCATTTAAACTACCTACATCGTAACATCACCGTACCCAGACTACCGACCATTATCATTCATTACTTTGAAGCTATGTTAATGATTGCCCGTGGCTCACGAAAACTGCATAAGAAACCAACCCCTTCAGAGCTTCCACGAAATCACATTTGCTTCGACCCAAACCTTGACGTGACCCTCGGCCTCTGGGGAACCAACTGTGATACTGATGCATCCGTTTTCTGCCAGCGCCCACTCCAGCCCATCTGGTTGAATCTCAACTGCAGAATCTCCCAACGATTCGGTCTTCGGCATCCAGAGCTGAGAATACGCTTTGCGGAAGCGCTGCAGAGCAAGCTCGTTTGCCAACTCCAAGTCCTGCGACGTCGCCTGGATGCTCAACTCTGAGCCAGAAGCAGCAACAGCTTTTTGTAGGACAACAAAGATCGCATCCTCATTTAATGACGCTTGTGAATCGATCTCATCCACTCTGTCCAACATCTCTCCGGGAAACTTGATTTTGTCGCCATCAGAGGCCTCTCGGTTTTCCTGCTTCAGCCGGCGCAGATCCACTCGGACCGACGAATTACCCTTGGCTTGATGGCTTTGGGTCTGTTGAGCTACACAAAAGTTAGGGAGCATAGGGAGAAGAGGGTCAGGATAGCTTACTGCGCGACTTCTTGGTCGCACCGACCGTGGCACCGTCATCTGCGGCGTCTGCCTTGACTACTTCAACAATGATGGCGCCATCCAGCCGACGTTTCTCTCGGGCGCGTTGCTCCTCGAGAAGTCGTCTCGGGGAAGTCGGTTGAACGTCGCCCTGGTGAAGGTGTGGGACAATGTATTGATGGATGAAAGAGCGAGAGATGCCAAGCCTCAGAGCGTCAGATGCTGCCTTCTGCATCCGGGAAATGTACTCTTCCCGGATTACGCCATTATTCGTATACCTCTCGCTGACGTAGACCAGTGCCTTGACCTGATGAGCGGGATTGATTTGTTGTGGCGATGCGTCGTCAGCCTCAGCTGGAAATCCCGCGCCCTGTTCAGCAGAAGCCTGGTCGTCCGTGAGGGTCTGTTGGGCAAGCATTTGAGCTAAATAAGGGGAGCTCAGATCTGCATACTGCGCGTCAGGTTCAAACGCGACTCTCAGTAAGTGCTTTTGGTAGAAGCCCCTGGCGACGCCCTCAGATCGATCCAGGGCCCTCTCATCCTTTCGGTTGATGAGGTAAATGAGGCCCTCGACCACATGATCCCCTGCGGACTCCAACACATTGGCTACTCCGCGCTCATTGATCTGCCACTTGTAACCATGGAGAGTGGCCTTGCCTTTGAATACACTCTGCGGGCACCGCTGAGCCATCTGGCTCAGATGCAGATTGCTCCCATAAGCAAAATACAGGCTGCCAGCTTCTCCAAGCGGCCACCTTGGAAGGGTGTGTTGGCCTGTCGGGGATGAAGCGGAAAAGCTCATCGCTTCGTGATATCGCTTTGGGATTGATAAGAGGGAAAAGTATGGCTTCGGCACTATCGTAATAGTAGATGATTTGTAACTGATGGCCAACATATACCGCTGGGGTAAATTGGCAACGGAATGATATTCTTTGGTATTGGGTGGGGGTTTCAGTGCTTGAAAGTTGAAAGAAGCTGGGCGACCATTGTGGCTGGGTTGTTGAATGTGGTGCTGTATCCGTACGAATAGAACGACAGGCAGATTCAGGCGCTAAAAGCTTGACACAGTGTGCCCTATAGATTTGGACCTCCAGGTCGCATTTCTAAATTCTGGTCATCCGAGACAATAACAAATCAGGCCTTTTGCGAGGCAATGTGCAACTTTGGGCCGCCATTTTCAACTCAACAAAACCGCCTTATCAGGCAACTTTTAGGCATCAGCGAGCCATTCCCTCCGCCCGGACCGGTATACTCCGTGTGTGCAATCTGACTGCATGAAGTCACTGGTGGCCGGATGGGGGGAGCCAGACTCAATCACCAGACCTCATCACGTCAAAGTGCATTTTCCGCTTCAAGTGCACTCGTGCAGGCTTATTGCATGATATGACCGGATGAGGCGGACGGATGATGATAGGTCATATCAAACTTGGGGCAGCGTCCTGCATCCATCTCGTCACTCGCCCATAATGGCTCATTCCATTGTCTTTCAACTCACCGGGCAAGGAGTCCTCTGAGAGACTCATTTCGATGGAGCGAGCTTGCACTTTCGTTGCTCAGATACCTCAATCAATTGATGCATCGCTTAGAATCCCGAATGCCCTTCTTAGTTTGCCGGGGCTGTCTGCCCGCCTCTCAGCTCAACATGGCTACTGTGAGCAGCCATGGACAAGGCGCCTTAGCCCAAGAGCTGTTAGTAGAGTCCGCGTATGCCGCCGAGTACATAGTCTCCTGCTGCCACTCATGTCAGTTGTCGCGCATCTCCAGGTCTTCACCCCCAAATCGTCATGACGGATTTCCACTTCGGCATCGAAATCGAGGTAATCGTGGTGCCTCATAAAATCAGAGATCCCCTCAGCTCGCTCCATGCTTTGTACTATGGAAAGCTTGCAGCTTCTCTCCGGAAGAGAGGACTCAAAGCTCAAGCCGACGACTTACAAAGAGGGTACACCAAGCGTCCAGAGCACTATGATAAATGGTGGATTACAAAGGACGGCTCTCTCGGGAGTCCTGAAGGCAAGAGTAAGAAACCAATCTCTGCCCTGATTCCTCAATACACCAACGGCCGGTGTCACTGAGTCGCTGACGTTTAACTGCCAGTTCCAATGGAGGCCGTCTCTCCAATCTTGAGATGTCGAGACGATTGGGAGGGCGAGATTGACAAATTCTGGGCTTCAATGCGCGCTGTATTTCACATGCCTGAGCGATCGTTGAAGTGCGGCAGTCACATCCATATCTCAAGGGGCCGAAGCAAGACATTTTCGCTTCCACAACTCAAAACGATTGCGTATGGAATTGTGCTGTATGAACCACTGATCTTGGAGCTTCTCATGCGCGAACGTTCAAATAATCGGTTCTGTATACCGAATACCCGCAACTCGACTCAACTCGGCCGATGCCATTCCGACTCCATGCTCATGGGACGACTTATCAATCGTGTCAGTGATGCCGCATCACTGAAGAGCATCATGCAGAACGATAGGTACGTTCTGTGGAACTTTGATAATATCGTCCCGGGAAGGTCGGGCACAATCGAGTTCAGGGGCGGAAGGTGCCTGAGAGGAGAAGTTCGAACTAAGCGATGGATCGCTTTTACACTCGCACTCGTCGAAGCCATTCTCTCCATGGTATGCTATAAACAATGAGAAGTGATGTGGAGTATCAAACTAATAGGATCGAAGGACAACCTGAACAACCTTGGCATGATGACTATCTCAAGATGGAATGCCGATGCCCTGTACGCCAAGATCAAGCAATCCGCTCGTGGCTTATCGATGGAGGAATTTCTCCCCAATGACTACCGCGTCTTAAATGAATCTCAAAGGTGAGATCTATTTACGTTTTTTGGACCTACAGGCGCTGATGTTAATCTGGCAGGGAGTAATCGGTGATTTTCCATGCCCTGTCCTCTGTTTCCCAAGATCACTGTCCTGGTCATGTACCTTCATATGCATGTACCTCTCATGTTTTACATGTCCACTTTGGGATGCGTTTGTGGCATGCGATAAATGTATGCTATTTGAGATGAAAGGAACTAAGATCCGCATTGTGTATGATACTGGGTTTTATTGCCGGTGTATAAACTAGGTACTTTACTTCGAGTTCCGTTCTGAGTCACTCTCTCCAATGGAAGGCAATCGACGCACTTTTTTGTGTAGATGGTGGTTCCCCGTGCTTAAGTGAGCGGCGCCTGACTGTGATTCTACAAGATGATACGGTCTCTCTTAGCAAAGTTAAATATTTCTCACGGCGTGAATGGGCTATGCCTGGCCGGCCCAGCTCCATCGCTCTTGGCTCTCGTTATTTTCAACGCGATATGGCTTCCTGGTCGACTTGTTGGGGGCTATCTTGGCAAGGCCTGCTGCCGTTCATTATCTTCACTCCGGTCGGTCCCGCCCTAAATCTTTGTCCAAGGCCTGGTCCGCCTAGATACGAGCTGCCGCTGACGCAAATATCTCACCAGCACACATACGCAGTTTGATGTGCATCAGCTTGCGGCTGGTAGCAGGAAACAATTACGATACTCGGCCAAAGTGGACTGAGCTTGACTTGAAACTGCCAGTTTCCCGCTCCCCGTCCATCCAGATATATTCCTTCGACACGACTTACGGAGTACATGTTATCCAAATGTTGTCGAAGCGTGATACTGCATGGGTGGGTGGGTAGTTGAAACTTGAAAGTGCAAATGGTCGGCATAAATGAGGTCATGCGCCGTTGAAATTACAAATTTGTCGCCACGTCACTTTGGAGCTGTCCCATCATTCCATCTCGCCTCATCGAGCAGATATGGCGATGAGGCTCTTCAATATTCCCCAGGGCCACTCCACATCACGTTGAAAGACATCGTGCTCGGATCATCACATGGGATGTCGTCTCGATTATTTTCAACCTCCTTTCAGTGGAGACGCCATGCATACGCACCTGTGGCACCATTGCGAGGGGGTCTCCTGAGTCCTGAGCCAACGAGCCCACGAATATGCAGAAATGGATTATCAGTTATATCATTATTATCGAGACTAAAGCTAGCTGAGTTTTGATTGTGGAAAACACCTCATGACATGCATCGGACACAGGCTACCTGTCTAACCTTGGGGGTAATCATCTTGGCCGAGGGAAGAGGGAGTAGTCACGCGGATATGGCCTTGCACTCCAACTCGGCAGACTCCTCCCAAGCCCGAAAGTTGGTGTGTACTGCTGAAACGTAGCCCATGTAGCCCAATTCCGTTGGTGGCCTTGAGATCTCCGGTCTTCTCGCGTTTCGGGGCTTGAGTGTTCCCGGCGACTGTCAGCGACATATCGAGAATCTTCATGTCGCCTGTGGCGCGCTCGGCGATTGGACTTTTGTGTAGTGGTCCTGTTCGGGATTGACGGCCTGATTGCAATTTCGATGAAGTCGGGAGGAACACCAAGCGTCAAAGCATCCCTAATTCCAGAGTTCATCCTATTGATGTATTCTTCATTTGGGGTCCCGCCACGAACGAAAGTCTCGCTGAGGTACACAAGTACATTGGACCTGAGAAACGCCTCCCGCTCGAGAACATTTCGTCTTGAACCTCTCCTGGAACCTCGCCGTGCTGCGTTGGTGACTTGCTCCAGCCCTTCATTCTCGACGAGCTGTCGTGTAGGAAGCTGCCGCTCCGGCGTTGCCGCGTGCAGGATGATGCTCTTGTATTCTTTAGAGTAGGCCCCGCTGTGAATGCCCTCGTTTCTGTCCAGACGGGCCTCGTCGTTGACGCCGATCTGATAGACCAGGCCGTGGACGGTATAGCCGCTGCATGGAACAACGTTGGCGAAGCCTCTCTCGTTGATGTGCCAGCGATGGTCGGGTAAGATGCCCCGCCCGATGTAATAACTGTTGGGACACCGACTAGCCATCTGGTGCAGCCAGAGGTTGCTGCCATAGGCGAAATAGAGCTGCCCCGGTGGAGATGACATTTTCTGACGTACCTATGTGGAGAGGTACAAAATGAGGAGTGAGGCGCCAGCACTTGAGGGTGATTGGGAGTGAGGGACTGGAGTTCTGACTTGGCCGTGTCCTTGCCCTCCAGCGCTGCGTCCTACAGGGCTATGACTTGGGGGCTGCGGCTGTTTATGCAGTGCCAGCTTCGAAAGTGGCCGGTGGTTGGCTCCTCGGTCGTCGGTTTCGCGGTAGACTGACAATTTGGTCTGTTCATGTCTGCACCTCGAAACCAAGGGGGCCTTTTATGGCCGTTGAAGGGAATAGCCTTATTTTCAAGACATGTGGAAACGTCATGCGTCCTTGGAATCACTCTTGCGGTCAGAAGGAACTGAAAGTGCATCGAATCAACAAGGCAGGACTTTCGTCATGGGTGTTCATCATTTTCAATTCATCGGTGCGCCATTTTCTACCTGATAAGACCAACGTAACCCTACCTGCTGCAACAGGTCAAGCCCAACACCCGCCTGTTCCAAGCGTTACGCCTTTTCTCAGTGATGATGATGAGGTGTGGCAGTCCCCGTTTATTGGGGCGGAGTTGTACTGAGCCTCCGAGTTCCTTGCGACTCAGTGACGCCGGGGAAAGGCAACCAGGAGTGGCGACACCAGAAATAGGTAGGCAGAAAGATGGAATTCAAACATCGCCCAGATTGGTTAGATATTGTACGCGGGGGCGCAGGACTGTTCCAGTTTCGCTTCGCGCTATCCCAACGTATGCCGTGAGGATGCTCAGGTTTCATTAGGATGCAAAGGGACTTGTAATGCTGTCACCTGCCTCCCCACAGCGCGGCATAGGCTTTCTTCTCTTGGGTATAAACATGCACACGTGTGCTCTTTTAGAAGTAATTGATTACCCCGATGCAGAGGTTTCTCATGCTTTCCTTGATGTACTGTCGCCACTCCCATCATGACACACACGAGGTCCTACCTCTTCGGGGTTGAAATCGAACTCATTGCAGAGCCTCGCGTAGTCCAAGATCCATTATTACGACAAGCTTACTACGCGAGCCTCGCCGAATCTCTGCAGTCGTGTGGTCTAAACGCTATCGCAGACAGACTTGACGAGAGGTATCGCAAACACCCCGAGCACTTCACCAAATGGTGGATCACCAAAGATGGATCACTTGGAAGTCCCCGACCTCCCTACAGTAAGTACTAAACGGAAACCCAAGAATCCCATCTCTGATACAGCGTTTGACTGTAATTGACATCATGTACAGTCCCGCTGGAGGCCGTTTCTCCCGTTCTTTGCACAGACTACCACTGGGAAGATGATATAGATACCTTTTGGGATGCCACGAGCCGAGTATTTCGCGGGTTCATGGCCTCACGTCAATGTGGTTCCCATGTACATATCTCACCATCGCCCGGGAGGACGTTCAGCCTCTCTCAGCTACGGCTTATTGCCTTTGGTATCGTATTCTATGAGCCTATTATCCAGAGACTGCTGCCTCGGTATCGCCGGAACAATAGGTATTGCCTGGCCAATACGCAGCGCTCTAGCGACCTTAAGGATATGACTACTACATACTCTGAACATACGGCTTTGTGGAAAATTTGGGTCATGATCATGGGAACTAATGACCGGCAGAGCCTGAGAAACCTCATGCAAGGGGGGCAGGATCAAACTCGCCAGAGGTATGTCCTGTGGAATTTTGACAACACCCTTGATGGGGGTTCCGGCACGGTTGAGTTTCGCGGTGGACCGTACCTAAGAAGCTCGGAGAAGACCAAGAGATGGATTTCGTTTGTCGCAGCATTTATTCACTTGTGTCTTACTCAGGTACGTGTGCCATTGACCATTCTATCATCACAATCCCTTCATTACATTGACTATAACCATAGGACCTAAACTATTCGCATCGTGCTGCGTACAGCCGACCAAACATGGGCAGGTTCTGGAAGCATATCCGTCATGCGGCAGATTGTGTTTCAGTCAAGTCGAATTTACCATCTTACTGGGGGTCTATGGCTGGCAACGAACCCACCCAGTAATTCAAAGCTGCTGAATGTACCCGTTCTGAGGTCAACTGCAGCAATGATTCATAAGAGCGTTATACTATGTAATAGATTTATGAATCATCACTTACTCCCCTTGAACCCTGTCCACGCATCTCATCTAATAATCTCTGATTGGGAACGGGCTCGCTGTTGCCAATGGGACTGAACAAGTATCCGCCAGTGCAGCCTTCCCCTCATCGCTGGTCGCGCTCACGCAACCGACACCGATATCAGAAACCCCGTCACAAAGAATGACAGCTGTGCCACAGGGGCTTTCCACGTTGAAGTTGTCAAACTTGATGTTCTCGCACACAGCATCTGGGCTCGTGCTGCACGTCAGCTTGGCAACGGCACGGCCGTACTTGCCGGAGCTATATCCGGTGAAGTTCTGGAACAGGATGTTGGTGATGTTGACTTGGGAAGGGTAGGTTGCACACTCCTCGGAGTCAATGTTGAAGTAACAGGAATCCAGAAAAGCCGTGTACTCGTTGTTTCCGTTCCAGAAATTGCGGAATGTGACGTTGTCGATGAAGCCATAGCCAACACCCTCGCCGGCCCAGGTCTTCAGACGAGCACCATGCTGTCCGTTGAGCATCCAGACGTTTTCAATAACCACATCTTGGATGAAGGACTTTTCTCCAGAGTATTGGCCAATGGAGCCCATAGATTGTCCATGTGTGCCTGAAGCGAGGATGAGCATTCCAAATCGTAACAGTCCTTGATAATGTGTAGAGTTTACTCACCGTTGCAATACATAGTATCGACGTGCACATCAGTTGCGTTGCTCTTCGGTGAAAAACAGTCATCGCCAATATTGACCCATGTCCTTTCCACTGTGACGTGTTCGACGTTTAGAGAATCGAAGAAGTCGGTGTTCTTCGGTTCGACCGTCGAGTTCGTCGACTCTGCTGTGCAGATGACGTCTTTGAAAGAAATGTCCTGAGCTGTTCGAGAATCAGTTTTCCGAGCTTTCAAGTGCGGGGTCAAAATGCCTACAAGTGACAACGAAATTGGTCCAGCAGGGCGAATCCCTAAAGTGAATGCCCGTAATCTCCAGGCGAGTTGCATTCTGCGCATAGAAGAGGATCGGGCGCAGGTAGTCGTTATCGGGATCCAGAATCTCGAGACCTGAAAACTCATTCCACCATCGCTGTCCGTTTCCATTCAAGACGCCTTCGCCATATATCTTGATGTCTTTTCCTCCCCACTTCCAGAACATGATGGAATTCTGTGGATTCATGTAAGCAAACATGTGGTCGGAACGGTCGGTAGACTGCACTCACCTGGAAAGGATGGGTGAATGCATTTTCCTGCCAGTAGGAAGTGTCATTCGTAAACTTGATCTCCCCTTCCAGGTTCACATGAACATTATCGAGCCATGTCAAGTCAAGGGGCTTCCCGATGATGTAGGTATGTCCTTCCGGTAGGTAAAGGGTGCCGCCGTGATTCGCCTTCTTTAGACCCTTGACGAATTCATCCGAGATATCGTCTGTGTCATTCTCGGAAGAGCGAATCGTGACCTTCTTACGTCTTCCCGAGTTGGGCGGGTTGTACGGGTGCTTCTTTCGGAACTCGGTAACACTTCGTGGTACACCGGCTGGGAGCTCGAGAGCACTCACCAGTGCTCCAGAGAAGAGAGCAAAGAAGCTGAGAAGAGCCGATGACTTCATGACGATGAAAAGATTCGAGTCGATAACTAATTAGCCACGGGGACGCCAATAATACGGTGCGGAATGGCCCGACCTTTATAGATTTTTCATCTGCGAGTTCCTCGTTAAGCCATCTTCGTTCCACAACTTTCTCCCATTCTAGTCTATGAAATGGGAGAATTTTATCCGCGCTCGAACTCATATGTAGTGACTTTGAGACATAGCCCTGGCTTGGAACAAACACAATCTTTACAAGGTATCACCATAACGTTGTGAAAGCAGGGGTGGCGTACATGGTGGAGATTAGAGGAATTGATTGTGCCTATGTGAGGCACCGGAGGAATCAACGAGATTGACCGGCACCAGGTCATTTCCATTTACCCAGAATGCCGGAGACCACGATATTTTCCACCATCCAGAAAGCAGTTGCCTTTCAACCCACCTATCAAGATCGTCCGTGCCAGTAGCTTGCATACGCTTGCTTGCTATCCGGTGGTTTAGGACGCCTGTATGAGAACAGAGAAGCTGATGTTCGTCAGCCCACGGTAGGAGTTAACTGGGGTTTCTGCGCCTAAAGGGTGTTGATCGGTGCTCTTTCGAACGTGATTGGTGGAATGAGAAACGCCGTCCGCGTTGTGTCGCATTGCGAAAAGACCTTGCAACGAGCATCCCCAGGAAATCCCCTCAAACACCCCGCAGTGCTCGGGGCGATCCCTTTAGTCTAGCAACGGGACTGGATTAATGTCTGGTATCTGCAGTTGACTCGGCTCGCAGTGTCGGGCGTATTGTCATTTCCTTGATCCACAATGCGCCTTGTCACTTTAGAAAGAGGCGAGTGAAGGCACCAGATGGGACCGCGATGAAGATGGCGAATTTGGTTATTGACCTTTCCTTGGAATCCGACTCACATTCTCAGCACAAGAGAGATTCCTATTAGACCATTCTAGGGTAGAATCATGGGAGGAGCTGCCGGACCTCGCGTATGCACATAAAACTATGTGAAAACTTAGCCATGAGCAGGCAACGGGCGTATTCCAATGCCATCATCCCGAGCGAAAGCAGGGACACGCCAACACGAAGTTTGCGAGGTGTTACACTTTCAATCCAGAGTGATCTCATCGAGCAAAATAATCAATTGATGATAATATAATCTGGCATAAACGCGAAATAGTATATTACTACATGCTTGCCTTCATTACCTGCTCTCCAAGAACCTGTTGCCCATCGATCACTTGTACGTCCACAACTCGTTACCGGATCCAGTTACCTCAAACAACACTCCGATGGTATCAAATGCATCGTCCAGTGCCTCACTGTGAGGTTGCCTGCGTTGGCCACACGAAGTACAAGCCAGGGCGTGAAGACTATTGACGTTATTGCAGGTTATGCCCGGATACGTATTACTCAGATGGCTAAGACAGAGCCAGTATGTGTGACCGGCACGGAATCTATTGTAGTCTGGTGACATTTTCAGTGTTGGCCGACAAAGCGTGGGTGAACTTGAGTTGCGTATGTATGAAGTTGATCAGCGGTGACAATTGCTATTAGGATCGAGGTTATGTCTCGAAGGGGAAGATTCATAGATTTATTGGACCGGTATGTGAAGCGACACGGAGCAGGAACCCTTGTTCCGGGTTTCATCGTGATTAATGGTGTACCAGCACGTCTCGGCGTGTTCAGGAATTCGGTGACGACTAGCATACAGCTACGGAAGCGGAACACAAATGTACCCAGTGAGATCCATGTCCACGATTATGCCAATCTTTGAGTCCCACCGCCCGTAGGTACGCGAGCACATGTTCTCGGCATACAATATCGGAATACCTCAAGACGAGAACATCACAAGGTTCTACTGATGTGGAAAAACACACTATGTACCTTGCATTCCACATTTGAGGCTTTCAGTGTAGTCTCATATTTATACTACTTTCAATACATATGCAGCCATCCTCTGACTTTGAGTCTCTGAAACCGTCTGGTGATGCTATCAAGTTCGTTTCAGTGGCGTGCGCTTGAGAGGCCTTTGTAACTTCAATCATCATGCATCCAAACCCAACGTGGGTACGTTTTATTACAATATGTTACTTTTATTATCAATGACATGTCAATTTGAGTCTTTCCGGAAGAAATTTTAGTTGAGACGTAAATTTCTAAGAGGTACATCACTACTATACACGCCTCTAAGTCTTGAGGAGAAGGGCAATCCTTTCACATACGTATTTTTACGCATGCGTACGCCCAACCCCTTTCTCTAAGAGGGCATTTTATTTAGGTATGGCATAAACCTTGAACTATCGATACTCACATTATCTGTACAATTCCGCTGTTCCTTAGGTGGAGTTAGAGTTGTCGGCGCAAGACCAAGCAGCTGTGCCTCCGTCTTCCTTGAGTGAGTTGTTAATGCCGACGATGGAGCCATAAGTTCCAGCAACCATCAAGAAAGTGCCAGCAACAATTATGGGGGTGCTCCACACAACCATCAGCTTCCATCTCAAATTTCGCTCCGGTGACTTCCAGTTATCATAGAGCCACATGCAACCATACGGCTGTAACGAGAGAAGAGACCCGAAGAAAGCACCAATCAAGGAGACGAGTCCACCAAACACTGGGATTCCACTGGCAACAAGATATGCCACGAGAGCAACTGCGAACGTGGACCCAAGCCATGTGATCCAGTGGATCGCAGTGTTTGCAGTAAGATGGTCGGTCCCTCGTAAGATCCGAACAAAGATGTGCTTGGCGGGTAACTTTGAACAGTCAGCAAATTTCTACTGCGGGTGACTGGAAGAGGTCCTTACATGAGCTAGAAGGATACCCGAGACAGCTAAGCCAGGCAGCGCAACACCATACGACACCTTCTTAATCAAGGGACCAGCTGAGCCGAGGGCCGGAGAGGCAACGTAAGATCCACAGAAATAATAGACGATAGTGGCCACTATGATGTAGATGGATGTGACGGTGATCTGACAGATGGCCAGTGAACGGGTGTAATGGTGAGGATCGCGCATCTCGGCTGCAATGTTGAAAAATCCTGGGGTCCCGGCATAGGTGAACACCAAGGTCGAGATAGCCGAGATAGCATCGGTAAAGGACGGACTGTTCGTAATTTTATAATCGGATTTCTAGTGGCCCTCTAGTGGCGCAGCTGAGGGACGGTCTTGAAGGCCGACTGCGACCGTAACGATAAAGACTATTTCTAGTATAAGACGGGAGTGTCCACAAGGATCGGTGACTTACCTGCAATAATAATACATATCGCACCAAACCAGGCCAACCAACTGATACGACCTAATGTTCGGATACTGGAGAAGAGGAATATGATGATGGCACCCACAGCAACAAACCCAGCTGTGCAGATGCCATGCTCGGAAACGGCATTGAGCGCAATGGAGATACTCAACATGGTTGAGCCGGCGACGAACGTAAAGTCTATTGCGTCTCAGCAAACGCTCCCAGGGATCAATTTCCAGAGCGAGGAAGAGGAAATACTCACAAAGAGTGTATGCAGCACCAAGGATCTCGTATCCCACACGGCCGAACAGCATTCGACCGACGTTGTCAATGCCATAAACCTCAGGGTGACGCAGTTTAAATACGACCACCATATAATCCGACCAAGTGGTAATGCCTGCGATGAGCAAGAGAAGAATAATGCCTGGTACAATCCCGAAAGTGTCGAACACGGCCGGCATGGAAAGTACGCCGAGACGAATCTACGTCTTAATCATCAAAGCCGTTGTACCGAGCCATCCGACCTTTTGAACGCCAGTGTCAGTGGAAACGTATAGTTGGGGATAAAAGGCGCCATACATTGCGATAATTCGGACCGTCTGTTGTAATAGTACCAAAGACGGCGTCGTGCTGAATTGCTTTCTCATCAAGCACTTGGCCATCTCGGGACGGTGCGGGGCCTATGGCTCCCTCGCTGCAATCTGGCTTTGGGTCTTGTTGCATATTGGAAAAGGCACAAGCAAAAGTGTTGATTAATGACTGAGAGAGCAGATTTCAATCGTGAATTGCTCATCTATATAGTGAGTTATCGACCAGGGCTGTCAAGGGTCGAGCATAAACGGTTATGGGATAGCGTTAGCTTATCAGGAATACTCGGTTGTCACGGACGTTGTGAAGGAAGAAGAAGGCCACGCCGCGGAACCCAGACGTTGCTCATATCCTGATTTGAATTTGATTGACGAGAACGACGATGGACGTGCCGATTCAGTTGGGTTCACATAGGCTTTCGTCGTCGAAAATAGGACGGGGGTTAGAAACGACTCTTATTCGTTTCCACCTATATGGCTGTAATTATCGAAGTGTCAATATGCAAGGCTTGATCAAGCTCTTGCAGGATGTTCATGTGAAGCAGCTTGCCAAGCTATCTTTCTTCTCCATTATCACCATGCAAGGCTCCACGCTACCAATCGTTATCGAGGAGAAACGCGGGGGAGCGGGGGACGTGATAATCGTGATTGAGTGAAACTTCGGGGGAAATAATGGGAATCGAACGCGCCAGTGGGGCGATTGAAGCGCGGAAAACTTCTCCTCTTGAGAGTGAGAGTGAGGGTCAATAAGGAGACCTTCCAGACCAGGCTAGTCTTGCTTATTTGCCGCCTGCACCGGCCGCTTGCTTCCAGCGAACATTTTCCGGTCTCATCGACGTATCTGCAGAGTCAAGGCGAACAAAAGAGGCAGGGGATTGGAAACAGCCTCGTCGGCTCCCCGTGGCCTAATAAAGTCACTTCAGCATTACGTGTACGGATAACCAACATCTACTAAGTTTCAAAATACGAAGAATCCTTCCACGTCCAGATATAGGTAGGATGTAGTCTAAAAATATAGGTTGCTGAATAGGTATATCGGCGAAGAAGGAAACAATGATGTTCCCTCATCTACCGGATGCCAACCATCGACCAATCTATAAACAAGTATTCTAATTACGACCAATTGCTTTATGCATCGTCAATTTGTTACCATCACGTATAATGACCATCCCACTGTTCGACTGACATGAATCGATGGCGAGTTCTGCACAGACTGGACTATCAACATGGAAAGCCTCCGCGAGGCAACGCGACTGTCAGCGACTAAAGTGTCCAATCCCTACCGCCTTCCAGGAATGATCTGCCCCGCGAAAAGCATTTGTCGCGGCTGAATAATGCTATGAGGCCAATTCATTGCATGGCGAGCCTACCGATGAACCCTCACTCCATTCTGTCTCGAAAAACAGCTGCCCTTGAGGTTAAGCGAATCGCCATGACGATTGTTCCAAACGTGGAATGGGAATGTGACCCCGAGCTCTCTTTCCTTTACGTAATGGACAGTATGTATGTACGATTATGTTCCGAATATGCCGAAACGTGTCATTGACTCGAAACAACCATAAGGCCGCTCCAAAACCATCTGTGTGCTATCATTAAATGCAAGAGGTGAAGTCGTGCTATGATTATAGGTCATGTGATGAACGACTTGGGTGGTTTATCCAAACGAACAGGTCTTGATCCCGTGTTTAGGCCTGTCCCTGGCAACACACGCTGGGTTTAGGATCCTGGGCATTGGTGAGTGGGTGCCCCTATTGACGCCTGGTGCGACTCTCACGATAGGTGTGCTTTCCTACTGCATAGCTTACCCTGTGGGTGGTGTAGCCTAACTTTATGTGAGCTGTGAGCATGGTAGGTACCAGCCCGTCTCATGAGATTACATTGTAACCCGATCTCGATTGGAAAAAGCATATAAAACATTAATAGCGGAACAGCTAGTGACACATTCATATTAGGGCCTTGATGTGGATGCGTCACCAGCTGTTCAATCTCGTTTTAACTTTGAACGGAAGAATTTAAGAGTGAATACAATTTTGTAATCGCACTGAAAGACGGACAAGGGAACTTAAAATGGTGTGTAAACTTCCGGGCTACATTCTCTCCTTTCTGGCCTGGAAACGGAGGGATACCTCGTTGGCTACATATGTAATCCAAGAGTCCCATGGCTTCTTTGCTTATGCTACGGTGATACCCATGGAGCCAGTGAGTTAGAATAGTATTTAACGTTTTCATGCAGAACGGACAATAATATTATGCATCTGAAACGAACAGCTTCATCCGCTGCAAGTACCGCGACTGTAGCTGTTCTCACTTATTACAGATCAGGCCGCTTCTCACCTCAGCCAGCTTCTCAAGTTCCCAACCTTTCAGAGGTAACTGGACCCCCTTGCCCACGCGGAAGTGTCGGCCTGCTTCCACCACATCCCGGGGGTTTTAATGAGCAATTCAAGCACCATTATGCGCTGCGCAGGGTCAAGCTAACACCCAACTAGGATTCCCCTCAATCAGCTGGCCAGCCTAAAGTACCGTGGGCTTCAGCCTCACGGGAATTGTCGTACGCTTTCTCGTATGTCGGGTGCCCTCGTCTCAGCCCAACCGTTACTTACTTGCCGGGCAATACCAGAAAACGGTCTGTCGGGCGGCATACTGTATTGTGATTAGTTAGTGAAATCCCGAGCATTTACGATCTTAGCGGCTACGTCGTTGCGTTCGGCAGTTCTCTTTCTGGGTGGTATTGGGTAGGTCCCTCTTCGGTTTGCCGTCGGGTTCCTACGCTTTGGCCGCTTATTTGAGTCTGGGCGTCTCTGTTTCGTGACTGCAGTGCCGGGTCAAGGTGCCTGGGCTGCCATGTTTGCGCCAATTTACGCACTACCTCGCGCTGGTTGAGACTCATCGACCAGTCTAGCTAGATTTCCCCGGTTGCCAATGTCCACCTGAACCGTAGGGGGAAAGACTGATGCCTCTGAACAGAACACCAGGAGGACGATCTTGTCGACTTCCCTCGCCATACCAGTCACAGCTTCCTCCACCCTTTTAAGCATGTTGCGCATATTGAGATAACTCAGGAGTAGTCGCGTGGTTAAAACCTGAAAAGCCATCGAAATTTACAAGCAACCAGTAGTTTTGTATGCTGGGCCTCAGAGATTCTGATGAGATGCTCCGTGTAAAAGGTGGGAAGAAACAGATAATTATATGTAAGCGACATCCCCGAAATGTGGCCAACAGTTCAAAATCGTAATGAAAAATGATTAATCGGCTGATCGCCAGCTCCAGACCTGGATCTGGACGGTGTCCGGTCACAATACCCAACACGAGCTAGTTCAGCCATCAAGTGTTAGGGGGTTAAAGTTTGTGGCTCTTCTATGGCGTCCATCGTTGCTGTACCGTAGACGGTAGACCCCTGAAACTCACAGCCGGGGAAGGCTTCATCAACGAAACAATTGGTGCAATTGCAGTTAAATATCACTTATCACATCCCACAGCTTGTCCTCCCGGGCTAGCAATGTCTCCAATGCATCATCCCCTTCTTTTTTCCGCGGACTATCTTTCCAAGGCTTACAGTTCCGTGAACCGTCCAAGATGCAGTCCAGGCAACCGGATCTCTTCTGTGCCGAGTTTATTACCTTCCCAGCCGCAACTGTCATCCTGATCCTTCGACTAATCAGCCGAAGAGTTACCAGAGTCGGGTTCTGGTGGGATGACTACTTTGCACTATGCTGCTATGTATGTTGCAGACTAGGCTGTGACATTGAGATTTCACTCTTCTAACTTCCGGTGTAGACAACGGCAGTAGCATGGGCAATTATGATACCTTTGTGTATGCTTCTGCCTCCTGCACGCATCAGGTGCCAGAAGAGATGCTAACTACTACGCAGGGGCGCACCATGGATTTGCCTTGCACGCTAAAGATGTGAAAGGAATGACTTTTGAGGAAGCAAATTCGACCACTAAGAAATTTCTCTTCTTCATTGAACACATCTACGCCTTTACGCTCTTCTTTGCCAAGATTTCGATCCTATGCTTTTATTGGCGTATGTTTCGTGTGACCAATATCAAAATTGCCATCCAGGTTTTAATGGGTTGCTCCGTGATTTGGATCTTGGCCCGGGTACGGCGTCTCTCACTTCTCACTCCATTCAACGACGTTGGCTAACTCGAAGTTCTTAGACATTCCTTACGACCTTTCATTGTTTGCCTGTGCAAGCATTCTGGGACTTCTCTATTAAGAAGAAAACATGCGCAATTGAAAGCTCGAAATTCTTTTTCGGCACGGTGTTGGCACACGTTTTCCTCGATTTCGCAATCCTGATCTTACCCGTCGTGCAAATCCAGAAGCTCCAGCTGCCTGGGATGCAGAAGGTTGGAATTATACTCATGTTTACATTTGGCATCCTGTAAGTCACAGCGCTCCCAACCCGCTCGCGAGGAGGTCGATCTAACTGAGCTTTCCAGAGTTTGTGTGGCTGGCTTGGTCATCGTCGGGGTTGCTACAACGTTTGATAACACGTCACCTGACATGACCTGGAACCTGGCTCCGATCATCATTTGGGCAACTGTCGAGGTTAACCTTGTTACAATTTCCTGTACGTTTTCACAGTCGCTTCCTTTGAAGAGTCGCACTGATTGTCATCAAGCCTGCCTCCCAACAATTCGGCCCGCTCTCCTATACCTTTTTACGTCTAAGAAACCAGCTTCCACTATGAACTCCGGATCCCAGAGCTACGGGAAGTCCTTTGGCCGTAGCCATAATAAGTCTATTCAACTAAATACTCTACCAAAGGATGCATCGGGTTCGACACACGAACTTGCCGGGGTACGAGAGGGGAGCAGCGGCTCTATTTCATCAGATTTCGAAAGCCACGCCCTTGATAGACATCATGGCAATGTTGCCACAGTCACCGGGCCGAGTGGATCGACTCTGCCGGGCAATTATCCCAGTAATGGCTCATTCGGGGGAGGGATTTTGGTCAAGAACGAGACAAGTGTGCGTATCTCGACGGCGAAGCTTCGATGATAAGGGAAGCTGGATGAGGTATATTAGCGTTCAAGTATAATTCAATGTATCAATCACAATCTAGATCGTATGTATAAGACTCTGGGATCGATACCCCGGAGTTACATTCGCCTCCCAGTTCCGGCATGGATGCAAGCGAGAGTAATGAGGGGGCAACTGGCTCGGGGACTTGATTGATCTATCCTGCTCAGGCCTTACAAACAATGTTGCCCCTGTCTGCACTCTCATCCGCCCGTTTAAGGCGCACGGTAAAGTGCCTGAGCGTTTCAGACTCTTCCACAATGCGAAAACCTCGAGTGATGCTCGCCCGACGACGGTACACATTGATCAGCGCCTCGCCGACCGTGGAGAGGTGATCGTTTGTGTACACGCGCCTCGGAATCGCGATCCGTAAGAAGTCCACCTCTGCGTACCGCTCCATTCCTGTAGTCGGATCTCGGCCGTTCAACAGCGTACCAAGCTCAACACCCCTGACCCCTCCCTCGACATAAAGCTCCACACCCAACTTCTGTGCCGGGTACTCCTCCTTGGGAACATGTGGGAGGAAAGTAGATGCGTCGATGACAATGGCGTGCCCGCCAATGGGCTGTTGGACTGGGATGCCGGCGTCAATGAACATTTGCCCAAGCCGATGGACCTGTCCGATACGGCAACGCAGATAGTCGGCATCCATAACCTCATCCAACCCGACAGCCAAAGCACCCAGGTCTCGCCCAGCCAATCCGCCATAGGTCTTGAAGCCCTCGTAGAGAATCACGAATTTGGACGCGTCCTCAAACCACTTTTGATGGCGGGTCGCGAGGATGCCGCCAATGTTCACAAGGCCATCCTTTTTCGCGCTCATCATCATGGCGTCGGCATGGGCGTGCATCTCTCGAACAATGTCCTTGATTTCTTTGTCGTGGTACTCCTTCTCTCGTTGTTGAATAAACCAGGCATTTTCGGCAAATCGGGCAGAGTCAAAAACCACGGGAATCCGGTATTTGTCGGCCAGTTGTTTGACGTGGTGAATGTTTTCAAGAGACACGGGCTGGCCGCCACTCTTGTTGCAAGTAAGGGTCATGATGATGAAGGGGATTTGATCGTGTTTGTCGTCGAGAAGCTTTTGAAGCTTGTCAAGGTCCACGTTTCCCTTGAAGGGATGGCAGGAATCGATGCAGGCTGCCTCGTCAATGGGACAGTCCACGGCGTGGGCACGTCGTAATTCAATGTGGGCTCGCGTCGTGTCGAAATGGGAGTTGCCAGGAACGATATGGCCCTCTTTGATGAGCGTCGCAAACAAAACGTTCTCTGCGGCTCGGCCTTGGTGAACTGGCAGGACGTGGTCAAAGCCAAACAGCTTCTTCACCTGATCTTCAAGGCGATCGAAGGACTTGGACCCAGCGTAGGTTTCATCTCCCCTCATCAGTGCGGCCCATTGGCAATCGCTCATTGCCCCGGTACCGCTGTCGGTGAGAAGGTCAATGTAGACCTGGCTACCGCGAAGTGCAAAGAGGTTGTAGTCCACCCCTCGAATCCAAGCCTCACGCTCTTCTCTCGAACTGGGGTGGATCCGCTCAATTACTTTTACTCGCCATGCCTCTGGAAGGAAATTGGTTGCAGACATGGTAGCTGGGAGCAGATGTTTCAGGTTTGATGCAATAGATGGAAGAAAGACGAGCGAAGTCAGATAGCCGCTGCGAGACCATTAGGATTTGCTCGGTGAGTCCCAATCCGTTTTATTCTCTCTTCTGCAACGCCTGTATTCTCACATGCAAAGCGCCCCTGGCCGTACTACAACAATGGAAGGGAAACAATGACCGGACGTTGGCCAAAGCTGTTGTCGATGACAGTCAGATGACTTTGCGAGGTTGGTCAAAGCCAACAGTCGAATCGGTCAAGTGACTTTGCAGACAAAGAAAAGGTTCAGCTACTCGACGGCAACCCCGGGCATGAATACAGTGTTTGCACACCGTCCTTGCCCGCCAAAACCATTGTGAGAATTTAGTATACGCGATTCATTCTGAAGAATACCCTTTCACCAAATGGCAAACGCCTTGAATGCGTCACGCTAAACGCAACCGGTATTCAATGGGTGGAATATGAAGCAATACGAGCATTCTCCCAGTGCCCATTCTTTGATCACTATAGCGCAATTGTTAATTCGTATGTCAGAAGAATAGCAACACATAAGTTGGCCTTTGTTGAGGACCCAGTTCATTCCCACAACTCATGGTTGCTGCTAGTAGAACTCTAGAGAACGCTCGATAGAGGAGATTTAATTCGCAGCTGTCCGTAAAACTGAGTAAACATTCTCCATTCCGGCTGGACGCATACTAGGAAAGAGAAGTTATGCGTAGATAAACAGAAAGAGGCAAGGCCTAGTTAAAGGGCATAATAGGCCTAGCTTCCTAATCATACTGCCTTATTCTAGGTACTCACATTTGCCATCTTGGTTCCCGACATCCAAGGGTGGGCAATTACAATTTACGCCTTGACTATTGACAGCTAGTTGCCAACTTGCCTCCCACTCCGAGTACCCTAGAGCCAACCCCCATCTACAAGATATTTCCTTAATCTCGAAACAATTGCGCGAGCAAAGTAATTGAATATCTCACTAATCCTCTAAGTTTATATTCTGTTATTATTATTCTTATCTACCATCCATATAATTCTTTTCTCTTACCTACCTACATCTAGTTTCGAGAGTGCTTGAGTTTACGTCTTGAACGTTCTGGCGATTTTTGGCAACTAGAAGTGATGAACGGTTGACAGTCTGGCGGATCACTGCTACTCGGCTACACTTACTTGAAACTAAAGAGTATTCGTAACAACTGGAAGTAATAATTAAAACCCCACCGAATTGCTTTTCCAGGATTCAACCCGACCCGGCTGCATACGCTACACCTCAATGCCAGCTGTGAGGTTCTGGGTTGCGTGAATCCCTTCGAAGCACAGCTCGAGTAGATCGCTGCATGAGCGAGAGTCCATAGGGTGGCATGAAGAACCGGAGCGACTGTAATCTGCGAGGATGCATAAGTTCCCGAAACTTGTCATGCGTTGTCCGCGCAATTACACGGCTTCACCAGCCTCCTTTTACCATTCGCAACCGATGTAGACGTATTCTAGGCCCAGTTGACCCATCGCAATAGCGTGCTTCAACCTGAGACCGAGCAATTCCGATTCACGCACGGTTTATTGGCCACGTATGGCCACGTATGGTGGCATGCATTAGCAAAAGCCCACACATTGCCATTCGAATCTCCGAATATTTGCTTCGTTCCCCACAGAATGGTTATCGTGATCCAGAGGAAAAAGCATTGCGCAGACTGAAGAATCAGCCTGCAGTCGGCACCTGGCCAACACAGCCCCCCTGTTGCCACCCTCTTCACATATGCAAGACATGTCGTGTCCATTGATTTCCCCCGAGCGGAGAACCCGTCGATGGGTCCACGTCGGAATCGATATGCCGGACGGTAAATGTCGTACAGTCTGGGATGTTGCCGATCGAAGGATCAGTATCTATGGAATTGTCTATATAAGAATTCATCTCCCCGACCATCATCTGGACGTTTTCATCATCAACCAACAACCACTTCAACTCACTCACCAATCACTTAACAACCTTCTTCGATCTTTCGATCCCCCCAAACCATCAACATGTCTTCTCCCGCCGATGCCGCCAACCGCCAGTTTGTGGTCCCCCTGCCCACCTCCACCAGCCTCAACAAGCCCGCTGGTAAGTGAACGCCCCTACCTTCTTACCAACTTTCAGCAGCCTCTAACAACCTCTTAGGTCAGCTCCTGAAGGGTGCCACCGACGACCAGGGCCACCAGAAGTCCGCCGCTCTCCTTGTCGGCGTCAAGCTCGACCTCGAGGCTGAGGTCCACCTTACTGCTCGCGTCAAGGGTGACATCGTTGTCGGTCTCTACTAGACAAATGGAGGATTCCTCGATTTGAAGAGTGGATAGTGAAGAGGTTGGAAGAGACTTGGAGCTGATTGTTGGAGATATACTTCATGCTTTGAAGATGCCAGTACTTGGTCACTTTCGAAGGAGCTTCTAGCTCGCAATTTAAACCCGATATTAAATTCTTCCTGCGCCTGAAGCATTTGTGACTGATTGATATGACTGGAAGGAATCCAGAAAGCTTTCTCGCTTGTGTAAGGACTCCGGAGATCGGGGACAGATATGCAACGGAGGCTGACTTGCTTCGAAGGCGTGATTGTGGGGAGTTGTGCTTCTTGAGGTGATACTGAACATTGTTGTGAATAGCCAGGCATTTCACTTACGGGCCTAGGATTCAATATAACTTGCCTCCGAGAATTGAACTCTTTTAGGTGTCAATGTCTCCCCGGAAGAAGCTCAGGGGCAGCGTCTGAGAACCTCGGATTGCAGACTGTCTCTTGCCGAAGAAGAATACTAAGTCACCAGGTTCTCGTGCAATTGCGACTTTTAATTCGGTACACTGTGAGGTGAATTAGTAATTAGCATAAGGGACAGCCTCAACTCTCATGCCAAAGGTAAGAACACCAAACGCTCTCCCAAGTTGCAAGCCGATTCTCCACGGCAACTACGAACATTGGGTGCCGCTCGCGATAGTGTGATTAGGCCTCTGTGTTTGATCAAACTGGGAAAACCATTAAAAAGTTCCTCTTTCCATATTATTTCTTGGATGCGCCTAGGAGTCTCGCCTTGAGCCATCTCAAGTTGGCGGGCCTCAAATTCCACGGTTCTGGGACTATCGTCCGCAATTGAAGACACTCATGTCCAGGCTCCCAGCCGACCTATCCCTTCGTCCTTCGCAATGCGTTTGGAAATGTCGCCGAATGACGAAGGATTAAAGAACGGGGTTTAAATATCTGCAGCATCATTCAGAGGCACTTACAAACTCGCCGGCTCCGGATAGATAGAGCCCCGATCCCCAAATGTTGAGATCTTCAATGCCCTCGACGGCTTTCTCACTACTAAGGTGCGAGAAAAATTTATCTAGGATATGAGCATTGCCTTATCGACTTTGGTGGGGTCCGATTTGCACACCGTGCTGACTTGGGAGAGTTGATTTGGCCAGCTCGGGAATCTAGATGGTCCCCTAGTTGGCAAGTCCACGCCCTTGGACGTAAATAGTCTGAGGCAGAACAAGTGCAGTCTTGACGTCGGACATATCTTGGGCGTTTGAGAGCAAGTAATTGTCAACGGCGCCCTTTGGACATCGCTTGATGTGATCAAACAGCAGATTGCTTTGATGCGGTCGGGGTCATCCGAAATCTTGTCAGTACCAGCGCCCGATACGCGATTAGGATCAGCCACTTCAGGCAGCCGCTAATACGCCGCCTCCTGATATTAAAATCCAGTGAGGCATTTTCTGAGACTTGGTCTTAGTAGACATAGTTTAGACTTTCTTCAGATGCCCTGATGCTGCGAGATCTGCAGGAGTTGATGGCTACCCAAGGAATATCCAGCCTGCTTCGAAGTCGACGAAAAGTGTTTGAGAAGGCCAAGTTGCCCTGACGATGGGATGACTGTGTGAGACGTGGGCTGCGGATAGAGCCCGAGACAAGGCATCACTGGTTCCGCCTTCGCTGTTCCGCGTGTCTGGAGCCGTGCAAGGACGGGTTTCGGGAAAGTTTTCGAAGCTTGAGCCAGGGAAGTTTTGGCCAGATGAAGACGACGTCGTCTTGTTTCTCAGAAGCTGGGCCAACTGTAAATCGATGTTGAGACGCGCTTTGATTGCCGAGGTTTAAACTGTACTGTACGAAGTATGCACCGATTATGTTAACTCTTGTTCTAGTCACGAATGTTAATTGAGGAATATTGGCTCCTTGCTTGGATAAAGTTGATGTAGGGGCTAAAGCATTATTTTCTTCCAAGCCATGGCAACGACTTTTGTTCTGCTTGTCCTCGTCACATTGGTAATCCTACACTCAATAGATGCCATACACATTAGCTTTTACAATGAGGGCATTTGAGCTTCACTGTGTCGCCCTTAATCTTCCTTGAGACTCACAAGTCGCAGTATATGGACCAATGGCCATCTCAACAAACGACCCCAAGTTTAGGGTAGGGTTAACAGGCGCTAGTTGTGGAAGGGGTTGTGGCGGAACTGATTCTGTGTGGAGAGTTTCGCACTCTGGATCTGCGGCCGTGAGCATTGGATCCCCTCTAGGCTCTCTCTCTTGAGTCTTAATTAACCTAAACAATCCACCCATTTCTCTTTATTTCGCACTGCTCATTCAACACGTGCAACCGTGTTCACTCTTTGACGACAACTAGAAGTAGACCGAACCAAACCCGCCGACCCCGAACCAGTGCCCCCAAGCGGAAGCTCGGGTGAGGGGATGTCCCGAAGCGCAATGCCATAGGAACCGGAATGGAAGTTGTACGTGAGGACTTGCAAGTCTCTCCTTGGTAAGGCATTTCACATTTGAACCTGGGCTAACTTAGCTGTCCTTTAGTTAATGACAGCGTTACACAGTGCGTGGTCGGCCGACAATGACGGTACTTGAGCTCAAGAAGTCGATCGAGCAACACTCGGGCATCCTCCCCGACGTGCAGCGCCTGTTATTTAGGGGGAAAGAGCTGAACAACGCTATGGCTATGAAGGAGTATTGCTTTCAAGACGGGATCACACTCCACTTAGTTTTGAGCCGATGATGAGGCTTCAAACGAATGGGAACTGACGATGAATCCAACGATGGAGAAAGTCAAGGCTCAACCACAATGAAGTCTGGAGGGAATGTAGAAGAAGAGGAATTACTACGGAGCGATCTAATTGCTTGCTGGACCAGACGTTAGTTTCATGATGTATGGAGTAAGACAGGGACTTTAAGATCATGCACGTGTAGCACGAATGGAAGCATAATGTCTAAGAATCCTACAAGTGTAGGGTCAGGACTATAATTCCCACTCACTCACCTTCTTACTATTGCGCTATCTAATCGTGACTAATCAACCCATCCTCTTGAAACTTGTACTTCTCCTCCAACCCCCAATACTTATTGAACCCAACTCCCTCGCAGACCTCGCTGTACGACAGAATCATGGGCGGCGCTCCAACCGTCATGCTCTTCTTCAGCTCTTCCAGCGTCTCGCGGATGCTCCTCAACTTGGCCGCGACGAGCGTCCAGGGGTACGCCACGGCGCAAAAGCCAATCTCGGCGAGATCCTTGGCCGAAAGGTTCTCCGTCTTTCCGCCCTCGATGACTGCGTGTCGTTAGCCTTGAAAAAAGAGACGCAAGCATTAGTTGTAGGGAGTACTTACTATTGGCGAAGGTAGGAATGTCCAGCTCCTCAACGCACTTGCGCATCGACTCGCGGTCGGGAAGCGCTTCGACAAAGACGGCGTCAACGCCAATCCTCTTGAACTCCTTGGCGCGCGTGAGAGCCTCTTCCCATCCGTGGATAAGGGAGTCGGTTCGGGCCAGGACGAAAATGTCCTTGCCTTCGTCTCGCGCGTCGCAGGCGGCTTGGATGCGGGCGTAGGCCTCTCCGCGGGATACCACGGCCTTTCCCTTTGTGTGACCGCATCCTGAAGAGTCAGCTTAATGGAAGTAATCCCGGGAGTTGTATGACTTACTCTTGGGCCAGGTTTGATCCTCAATCATGATGCCGGCCGCACCAGCGTGGGCGAAGCTCTCGACCGTCCTCCGAACATTGAGAGGACTACCATAACCTGTATCGCCATCTGCCATGACGGGTACCGATACCTGACGAACAGCCTCCTGAATCTTGTCGCATACCTCGGCCATGGCGATGTACCCGGTGTCAGGCAGTCCGTAGGAACTAGCCACGGTGTATCCCGCGAGGAAAACCATGGGGAAGCCGGCTTCCTCGACGAGACGCGACGAGAGCCCGTCGTAGCTGCAGCAGTGGGCGAGGATCTTGCTGGGGTCGCGATGGGCTTCCAGCATCATGGTCCGCAGCCTCGCCGCCTGGAGGGACGGGATTTTTCCGCGAACGTTGGGAAGGGGGAGGTTTAAATCTTGGATCTGACCAGGTTTGCCGCCCTTTTCGAGCGTGGCGGGCTCGAACTTGAAGGGGTAGGGAGTGGTGTTGACGATGGACTTGGACATGTTGGTTGTTTGAGCTTGTGAGTTGTGAACTTGTGGTTGGAGACTGAGTTGAGACTTGAAGATTGTGATACCGATAACAATGAAGACTAGACTGCATGTTTATATAGTCCTTGGCCAAGTCAACGTGACAAATTGGATTCTGATAACTTGTCCCGGCCGCCTCGACACAATCCCGGATATATCAGGAAACTGCCGGAAAGTGACGCCTCGGGCCAATGACACCACTCCGAGAAGAATGGGCCCAGGACGGGGCCAATCTACTGCCGGGGACCCTCACGAATCGCATCTGGGGAATGCGGGGACCCCGCACATTTCGAGCGGACTCGATTCACCCCCTGCTTGTACAGGCTGCTGCTTGGAGGGTCAGCTGGCAGTCTCCATGATATCCGAAACCTCTTCGGAGAGTGTCGGTGTACATGAAAGTATCGCGGGTATTTAAGAGGTCCTGACTCCTGATGTTCCCCTTTTCATATCTTCGACAAACCTCGACTCCTCGAGCTTCACCCAGAGTTTGGCTGTAAGCGACCAGGTCATTTTTGTACATCTCCTTTATTCTCATCCACAGACCAAGAGTCAACATCAGCTACCATGAGTCCGCAAGAAACCGACTGCAAGTCATCCCTCAAAGCGGAAGAGCTAGAACATAAAGCAGGACTCAGCGAGCCCTGCGTCGTCGATGTCCCCGATGCAACCAGTCGAAGGATCAAGAGAACTGTCTGTCCCCTCGCTCACTTGCCCTGGCAACAACTAACCCGCGACAGTTTGACCGCCGCCTCCTCCCCATCGTCTGCATGCTCTACGTTCTCTCCTATCTCGACCGCGGAAACATTGGCAACGCCAAAGCAGCCGGTGCACGAGAAGACCTCGGACTGAGCGACTCGGACTGGGCCTGGGTGCTCAACGCCTTTTACATCTGCTACGTCGCATTTGAATGGACAAATCTGTTCTGGAAACTTCTTCCTGCCAGCAAATATGTCGCCACCCTTTGCGTCCTGTAAGATGTCACGTCTTGTTTTCCATTTACTCTCACTGACACTCGCATTTCAGCTGGGGAACTGCAGCCATGTGTGCCGGCGCCGCCAAGAACCTGAGCCATCTCATCATCGCGAGGGCCTTTCTCGGCATCTTCGAGGCTGCCTTTGGAGCTGGTGCGCCCTACTTCCTGTCTCTGTTTTACCGCCGCCACGAGCTAGGCTTCCGGGTGTCTCTGTTGCTTGGAATGTCGCCCTTGGCCAACTGCTTCGCATCTGCTCTGGCGTACGGAATCACCCAGATCAACGGTCACTTGGAGCCGTGGAGATATCTCTTCATCATCGGTACGCACCTTTCACATCTACTTCGTGAATTGACTAACTCGCTGCAGAGGGCGCTCCAACCGTGGCCTTTTCCATCGTCACCTGGTTCTTCCTCGCCGACTCTCCCGGTAAAGCCAAATATCTCTCCGAAGAAGACGCCACCTTTGCCGTCGAGCGCCTCCAGGTCCGCGACCGCACCAAGAAGACGGGCGTACGATGGGACCAGATCTTTGCCGGCCTTCGCGACTACCAAAACTACGTGCACACGCTCATCCACTTTTGCTGCAACTACTCCTTTGCTGGCCTGTCCAACTTCCTCCCCATCATCGTTCGTGACATGGGCTTCTCCTCGGTCACGGCCCAGGGCCTCACGGCGCCGCCATATTTTCTGGCCTTTTTGTGCTGCGTGACCGCCGCCTTTGTCAGCGATCGCTACGGTAAACGCGGGTTCATCGTCACGGGGAGCTCGCTGGTGGGATTCGCCGGGTATTTGATCCTGGTGCTAGTGCAAGACGAGTCGAAGAAGGCGGTACGCTATGCAGGCGTGTTTCTCGCGTCGTGCGGAGTGTTTCCTGCACTGTGCATTAACATTACCTGGTTGTTGAATAATCAGGGGGGAGACTCCAAGAGGGGCGCGGGACTCGCGATTCTGGCCACGTTTGGGCAGTGTTCGTCGTTTGTCAGCAGTGTTGTGTTTCCGAGTTCTGACGGGTGAGTTGAATGGCATCGGCTGAGGAGCATGAAGAGCTAACATGATCCCGTAGGCCTCTGTACACACGTGGATCGGCCATTGGATGTGGCTTCACTGGCCTCATTAGCATCCTCGCTTTGGGACTTCATTTCATGTTGGAGCGGGAGAATAAGCGAAGGGACAGGGAATACGGGCCCGTGGATGTGAATACCACTGTTGACGTGACTGAACTTGGGGATAAGCACGAGAACTTTCGCTATCTTACTTAGGTTTTGGATAGGGGGTTCTTTAGTCCTCGAGTTTGCATACGCAAGTGTTTAATAAGGTAGTGCGTAGTTATTAATTGGTGTAGGTGTGTCGTTGGAAGTACTTGAACATTGCTATTAAGCTTGCCATTAATATACGTGCATGTATATTGCCCCGTCTCTTTATCAAGCTGCAGCAATGAACCAAATGATGAGAAGTTGGAGTCTGTCTTCGAAGTAACGCAATACCGCCAACCTCGCCACATCCAAGACATGAACACATGCACTAATAGGATCACTACCCTCCAACAGTCAATGCCCAATGACCCCCCAAACAGTCTAAATATTTCATTGAACCCGCCCATAGAGTTCCCTAGATTACGAATCATAAACTATGTACTAGTCATGCCCATGACGCTCTCGGCAAATCACCCGCTCCCCCGTCAGGTTCTTTTGCGGGGTAGCTCGAACCCGCTGTCCATCTATAAATCCGTCAACATCCGCCTCTTTCCGGGCTCCTACTCGGCTCCTCCCCAGACACCGAACCAACATCCCCCCGTCGCAGTCCGATCTAATCTCTCCCCCATCAGAAGAATGGATGGCTCTCCGTTATCTTCCTCCCCCGCACTGCATCGCAGCGATGGGTCCGCGCTGCGGGGCCGTCGAGTTCGCAACTTTCAGAGGAGCTACAAGGCGTGCGAGCTGTGTCGCAAGAAGAAGATTCGCTGTATCGTGGATGACCCTATGACATCTTGCCTGAGATGCTTGAGGGAGTCCAGGACATGCGTGTTCAGTGAGGAGAGGGCGCATCGGAAGCAGTCAGTTGCGAGCAATCGTCGACCATCCATGTCGAGAGGAGCCAACGACTATGGTAGGTTGCGAATGTTGATATTCAAGCATCCATCGCTAACAGGCCTTGTCCAGACTATGCACCTATCGAAAGCCCATCACCTATACCCCAAACCCAAGGCGATGCCCCAAACCAGCAGCAACCTCTAGCAAGCCCAGGCTATGACACCTCCATGCAAGACCTCCCGCCCGAAACCAACCCGGCCACCCTCGCTGACAGCCTAATGCGCACCCTCGTCACCAACAGCAAGGATGCCATGAACTTGCTCTTCCAGGCCGCCGTCGATCGTGCCAACACAGACGCCGAAGAAACATCAACCAACTCGCCGCCCACGTCGCGGACTCGCGCCAACGCTTCAGTCGAGCATCCCACTCCGAGGACCACAGCGTCGACGGCCAGGGACATGTTGCTACTATGCGCATCGGTTCCGTCACCAGAGATAGTACGGTTGTGGCGGGCGTTTCGGTTTACAAAGATGGGATGGTTTACTGCTGAAGAGGCTATTACGTATGTTGATCTGTAAGTCATCCTTGGCCATGTTCATGATCGCGCACTCACATTGTCAGCTTCCATAAGAACCTCGCACCGCTCTCGCCAGTGTCCAAAGGCCTCGACCCCAACCACGACAGCCACTACAAGCTCATAACCCAGGAGCCGCTGCTGTGCTGCGTCATCCTGATGATCTCCTCCCGCTACCACGTCCTCGAAGGAGCCGGCGGCCTCGCCAGGAGCACCCTGATCCACCACCGTCTTTGGGAACACTGCCAGCACCTCATCATGCGCCTCATGTTCGGCCATGAAAAGCGTTCCAAGGCAAAGACGCGAACCAGAGGCTCCATCGAAGCCCTCCTCCTCATCGTCGAGTGGCACCCACGCGCCATCCATCTTCCTCCAGCCGCCGATGGGTGGGACTCTTCGGTACTCCTGACTGAATCAGACCCCCGTGATGACCCGTGGGGGAACCAGGCCGAGGTGGCCGACACGAAGGCGCACTGGCTCCGAGACGTCATCACGCCGGCCAAGATCTCGGATCGCATGTCTTGGATGTTACTCGGCTGCGTGCAGTCCTTGGCTCTTGAGCTGGGCATCTGCGACGCGGGAGACTCCTCAGACCTCGCGGCCACGCCGAGTCAGTTGCCCGGCTTGCGTGCCCAGCAGACTCGACTGCGTCAGCTCATGTACATATTCATGGAGCAGCAGTCCAGTCGCTTGGGATGCCCCTCCATGATTCCCACCTCCCTGTCGCAGCTGCTCGCCGAGCCAACGGATAGCTCGGACGAGGACTCGGCCATGATTATGGCATGGCTTGACCTGACAAGGCTCTTGAGGACTATTATTGACGTCCTGTTTCCTTCAGCGAATACAACGAGGGACGCGATCAACAGCGGACGATATGTAACCATCATCAAGCATTTCCAGCAACAATTGTCATCCTGGAAGGCGACGCACCTCCACTCAGACAGTATGTGGGCACCCAAGTCGTTCGCGCATAACTGACTATTTCTGCGTAGAACTGTCTCCTCACGACTTTGAAGACGTCTCGATCGAGTTCAACCACCTCCGTGCCTTTATGAACTCGCTCGGTATTCAAGCCGTCGTGGAGCGCGTCCTCGGCAAAGGGGCACCAAGGGTGAATAACCCCGATATTCTGCAATCCTCCATCACGTCAGTCGACTACGCCTTCATCAAAGAAGTCATTGATGGATCATGCCAGGTGCTCGAATCCGTCAATCGAATTTCCCAAGCCGGTTCGCTCCGACACTGTCCCATGCGAATCTTCCTGCGCATCATCACGGCCTCAATCTTCCTACTCAAGGCGCTTAGTTTGGGCACTCGCACGGCAGACTTGCAGGCGTCTCTCGACATGCTGGAGACTGTCATTCAAGCGCTTCAGCAGAGCAACCTGGACGACATGCACTTGGCGTGTCGGTACGGGGAGCTGCTGGAGATGCACCTCCAAAAGTTCAGAGAAGGCATGATTGCGGCATCGATACCCCAGGGTATTTCGCCAGCCCACGCCAACAACCAGTTGGAGTTTCACGGCAGCATAAACGACGGGGGAACTGCCTTGAACGGAATGCAGTTTGGGGGGATGGATGACTGGATGGCGTTGCCCTTTGACCCGAGCGTTGCGCCCTTTGGGTCTTGGAACGGAGCTGATGTCCCAGAGTCGGACGATCGGTCTTGGGATTTCATATGGAATCTTCCAAACGTCTAATGTAGGTTAAGAGAGCCTTTAGCACTAAGTTTACATCATAGAAAAGCTAAAAGAGGCCAGCCCAATATCAGAAATAGCCATCCTCCTAACTTTATCGATGCACTTAGACTACTGACGTCTTAGGATCACTAATATCCTATCGCAGCCCCTATGTCATCCTTTCCGTCTCTCTGGAAGTACTCGTCTGCTGCGACTTTACGGGCCTCATCTGACCATATGCTAAAAACTACTACATGTCCCACATACTACGAAACCAATCATAAGTCAATAGTTGTCTTAATAGAGTAGGATCATACTCTCATAACGTCGTTATAATATTAATACATGCAGTATCTGCCTACATCCCATTAAAGCTCGCTGCTGGGTGATCCCGCCGGGCCCGTCGATCTCAACGGTATCTGCAAACGTAAAACACCAACTGACGATCCTGGTCGCTTCCGACGAGGGCTCTAGCATTCCCGAGTGTCCCTAGCAACTACGCCTGGTTCCCCGTTGCGATCCTTATCCAGAGAGGAGCCGTGACAAACTTCAGGCGGCCATTTCCGTTTTCGAGCTCTGCCCTGTTCCTCCTCCTCCTCCTCAGTATCAAAGTCCCCGCCATCTTCTGGCTCTTTCGTTGCATAACCACCACCAAACGCATCTCCCGCCACCGACCTCTGCCTCTTCTTAGGACTTTAACTTCTGCTGGTAGCTCCTGTGGCGATTTTCCGCAGCAATTCATCTAGAGTCCTGCTACACACTCGCTGCTTAGTGGGATCCTCACTGTCAATAAATACTAGCCGCCTTAGCACTTTCTAGCTAAGAAATCGACTTTTGGCAAATACAGTCAGGGCGAATAGACAAAGAAAATAGAATGCCAATATACCAGCGAGAGGCTATAGCACACAGTTATAGTGCTACTCCCGGACCTGTCCAAGTTCCAAAACCCTGCACTACCCAGTAACCTACCTTGGGCACAATTACACACCGATCGTCATCCCATAACTTGTCCAGGTCGCGACGCAGGAGGATCGCATTGTTGGCACATTAGGTCTTGATGCCTGGGTCTGGATTGCTTATGTATCGAAACATGGTGTTTTGCTGCTGCCGGTCGCTCTGTGCGGTGGGTATAATGTGCGTGGTTTCGTATGCGAGGGTGGACGCGGTGATGCGGCAGGTTACGTCGCAGCGAACGGCATCGTCGAGGGAGTTGGATGTGATGGGCGCCGATGTATATGAGGGAGGTAGAGGCATCGGGCAGAGAAAGTGGTCAAACTAGGGTACGACAGGATATAGTTTCTCACCTTCGATGTAGAAGTAGTATTGACCAGGTGGAAGCATATCAACTGGATTAGTACAGTGAGCATACAATCTAGGCCCATTTCTACTCAACGACAGGAAGCCATCCCGACGGCAGCTGCCAGCTAGCAAGGATGGCACATACTATTCGCGCGGTTTCATGATGGATGCCCGCCGAGTCGAAAGCCGGGAGCGTCAAGAGGATGTTATGATAGTCGGCGTAGCCGGGGTGAAGGAGGAAGACGAGCAGGGCGGATTAGGCGCAGTCGTCGAAGGGCTAGCAGGCAGGTTTTAATCGTAACGGCGGGCTGACGATGGTCTTGTTCCATACAAGGGAATATCCAGCAGTCGACGTCACAATCTTTGAGGTGGTTGAGTGTCTGTGCCGACGTGGGAGGTCGACCCGGACTCGTGGGTGTGGCTGTGTCCGTGTTGTGTGTACGGTCTCACCCTACAGAGGGGAAGGGCAGGCGTCCTAAACGAGCTGAGTTGACGTTAAGGTGGACAACTTCGCTTGAAACGCTCCTTTTAGACTTCGCCTGAACTTTCTATGTCACTGGACTTATACTATCGCCATGCTTAATTAGGCATTTCTAGTCTAATATAGCTATCCCCTTCGTGAGGACTTTCGCGTCTGTTTTAAGTGCGGCGCGGAATGCAGGGTTGTTGTCGGGCCAACGGCCGGACTCTCCCTTTGTCTGCCATTCCCCAAGAAACTACGGATAACCCTTACGTCAACCACTCAACCAACTGACCATCTATCTAACTATCTATTCATTCACTCAAGACGTCGCGTCGCGGTGCAATCTTTCGCATATCACCTTGATCAATCATTTTGACTGAGAAATGCACTTCATGCTATGCTCGATACACAGAAAATCCTGGCTTGGGTCTAAAGTCTCCCAGAGCAGCGAGCCAACTGCGTAATCGTCCCGTCGTCCGCACCCTCAAAGAAACGCCAAGCCCATCAGCTCACCAGTCCGCCGGTGCCCATAGACATGATTTTAACGCCAAGGATGCGCCGGATCGAAGCCACGAACGCGCTCTTCGACCCCGACACGACACCTCGGCTGACAATGCGCAGCGTGCTATCCTCGACTTTCATCTCGCAGTCGGCAACGTCGGATACGGGCTCGGTACGATCGGGGGCATCATCGCCTAAGAAGCAGATGATGAGCTTGCGCCTGAGTGGGACAGGCGTCGAATGCCAATCGCTCAATATCTCTACTGTGCCCGACGTGGCCAGGACCATGTTTAAGACTATCAGGCGAATCAGCCGAGGACGAGGTCTATTGCCAGATGCCATGAAACCAGTCATTATCCCTAAGCTCTAGGACCGAGACGAGGATGACCTGGACTGGGAGGATTCTTTTAAGTCTGCGGATGAGGGTGATGGTGCTTTGCCGGGCCAGAATTCCGTCGTTTGAAGAGGTCGAAAAGGTCTTTATCGAGGCGACTGAGTGCGAAGACTATAAGCACGACGAGGGAAATTGGAATAAAGAGGTTCACCTACGCTTGCTGGAGGGGATATACAGACATCCTTTTGACAAACCTTGTGACTTTTTCAACTCTATCGGATGGTAAGTCTGACTCCTTCTATCTTCTACTTGAACTCTGAACCATCTAACCAGGTTTCCCTTTTCCGCATTGTAGCACCTCGGCCCGTACTCATCGGGAATTTACACCCATCTCGTCGACGTCTAGAATGGTTGACATGTGTATCTACGCCTCGCTCAACCATGACGAAGAACTCAAAGCCGCTATGGTTGAGTTCAGTAAAAATTCGCCCACCATGTCCGTCAACCACACCGACTTCATAACTACCCAAGAGCGGCCTCTCCTTATCAGCATCGAGACTAGGAAGCCAGCTGTGCAGGGAGACAAAGCCCAGCTGCAAATCGGCGCCTGGCACGCCGCCCAATGGTCGTTTCTGCGCTGGGCTGTCGGGCAAAAGCTTCTTCGGCAGCGACAAGCGCAAAGATTTGACACACTAACCACGGAGGAGGAGCAGCGAGAGCACAAGGCGATGAAACTAGCCGCCCTAGCGAAACTGGCTTTTATCCTGGGCGTTATCGTCTTGGGCTATTGATGGCACTTGGTGCTGTCGACGTATGAGGATGGCAAGACGACATTGTGGGCCGAGTGGGAGTTGGAGAGATGTGTACTTGCCTTGGTTTAAGGAGAATATCTTGGATTGAGCCATTGGTGAAACTACGCGTAGACTTAAGAGCAAAATGGTCCTGAACGACATGGATCTCGCCACTCCGAATTCCTCGTACAGACTCCTTTGAGATAAGTTTCTACGATGACCGAAATGGCCCCCTCATCTAATAGCGAAGAGTCTCGCCAGACGGTTGTGGCCAACAGGAAAACCGGCAACGATGTTATGGCTCGAGTAAACGATCCAAACTCAACGTTGTCCAAGAGATGAGCAGAGAGTCGGCGCAACATCATTGACAACAACGGCGGCGGAGGAGGTATTGCTGAATGAGGGGTTTCTCATCATGCACACTCGAAGTTGGCAATCACAATTCAGTGTTCGTAAACCCTTACCAGGCCAGATATGCTGCCACCATGACACCCATCTGCCATCACGAGATCAAAGAAAACCGCATTATCTAATATTTCCACGATGCCGGTAAGGGGGTTAACTAGATTGCAGCGGCGCTTAAAGGAAAGCTGGCTTCACATGTATGTGGTGGAGGTTCGTTCCTGTGGCTGGGTTAATAGCGGACTTACTATAACAATTTTAAAAACATCCATCTAAACTATACTAGTTGCAAAATAAGGCCTTGATATTTTGTCCCCATGCTCATTTGTGACCTTTTTAAGCTTCCTTTTACATCTCGTGTTCCTGCTCGGTGCCTATCTAGGGGTCATTTGGTGATCGGGGTGCATCACGTGATGCATCCGGAAAAGCGTTAGGCCGTGATCCGACATAGTTTCCTGGCCAACCACACAGATCAATACATCAATACTCATCAACAGCGTGGGAAACCAAGAAGAAGACGTCCGTAATCGCCGCGATACTGCCACGAATGGAATCTACACTTTATGAATTTGTTGAAAGGTGGCTCGAGAAACTTCCCCAGCCACAAGACTCATCAATTCAGACCGACAGGCCAGCAAAGAGGCGCAAGCTGGACGGGGCACACATTCAGCTGCTCTCACCCAACCGGTCGGCTGCTGGCTCTGATCCAGAACAGGAGCGACAGCATTACGGATATACGACTTCCAAAATGGACCCAGAGATGCCACGGAAACGTAAATCGGTTGACCAAACGGCCGACGACAATGAGACTCCACGGCCAAACAAGGTGCTGTCTACTGCCAGTTCCAGTTCCATCTTCAAAGATGCTGCAAGCCTATCCTCTCAAAGTGACGCCGAAAATGTTTCTAATTATGGGTCGGTGTTGGTGCGGTAGAATTACATCGCCTTCAATCGACCCATTTGAAGTGCAAGCGGCAATGCAGTTTCGCGGCCTCACTCGCAACCTTTCCGGTGAAACTTGACGGAGACTTTAACGGCGCTTGACGAAGATTATCGTCAACTTGACCCTGCGTTGATTCGCTCTTCAAGTCACAAAGTGGGTTATGGAAGCGCCGAGAATTTCGACAGAACCAACACGTTCAGAAGGATTGCCTCAATAAAGCGTCTTATCCAATGGCGTTGGTCGACAAAAATAGAGAGCATTTCCCAAAGACTCTGAAGCGCTTCATGGTGTTTCAGGTGGCTTCAGGATCTCCTTACATTAGTTAAGCATACCTTAGGCATTCTTTGTTCTGTATATAAAGTGAGTGAGGTGACTCACCGTGACTGACAATGATCCTCATGACAACGCGCAGATACCCTCACGTGACGACATAAGAACCACGTGACTGGTACCCGATCTTGCGCAAAACAGACTTACGATCTCTTTTTTTTTTTTTGCAATGTCCCGTCTCTTCTACAAACAAGATGTCTTTCGCCAACATTTTCGCTTCGGGTGCTGGTCGCTTGAAATCTCTCTTGGTACGCTCTGCTGGGCCAACGCGCACACTCGCTACCATTTCTGAGGAGCGAATGAGCCGATACTGCCGAGGAGGGTATCATCCTGTCCGAATTGGGGATGTCTTCAACGACGGGAAATACAAAGTCGTCAGCAAGCTCGGATACGGTGTCTACTCGACTGTTTGGCTAGTTTTTGATTCGGAGTAAGTTGATCTAGGTTAGTCAAATTGATTTTTACCTTAATAATCAATTCGCCAGACCGAAGCATCATGTTGCGCTCAAGATTCTTACTGCGGACACCTTTGGAACCAGAACTGATTCCTTTGAGCTTGACATCTTGCGGCAAATGAGAAACCAGGTCTCTCCAAGTCCAGGTGCCAATCACATTCTTGGCTTACTCGACGAATTTGAGCACCGAGGTCCGAATGGAAACCACGTCTGTCTGGTCTTCAAAGCTATGGGCCCAGACATGTCAAGATACCGGCGACTGTTTCCAAAGTCAATGATTCCTTTGCCCCTTATGAAGGACATCTCAAGGCAATTACTACATGCGCTAGCATATCTACATGATACATGTCGGGTCGTTCATACAGGTATGTTCATCGCGCCGTTTTAGCGCAGAAGCCAAGCTCGACCGAGTCTTATGCAAGCGATCGCTGCTGACCTCAGTCCAGATATCAAACCCCAAAACATAATGAGATAAACAACAGCCATCAACAACATGTTCCAGGAAGCGCCTTCTGAGGTCTTCCATTCGTCCAGGCTCCCGCTCGACCCCCCTAGTGACTTTTATATGGAATCGGGACAAGTGTCATCTGCCGAAGAGGATTTGAAAACGTCCACGGATATTTCAGTGAGGTTGGGAGACTTCGGGACGTGTAAGTACCTATTCAAGACATTCCAGCTTGATGTAAAACTAATCACATCACGATAGCAAGTTGGATCGAAAAGCATCTCACCGAATGGATCCAGCCGCAGATGCTGCGCGCGCCCGAGGTGATAATCGGCGCGAAATGGGATCAGAAAGTTGATATTTGGAACTTGGGTCTCGTAGTAAGCTACCCCCCGTCATCTGACATAAACGCAGCAATGGGCAGCGCTAACAGTACGCAGGTTTGGGAACTGGCTGAAGGACAACTCCTCTTTGATGGGACCTGGAGTCCATCGGAGCCCTACACACCCGAGGCTCACTTGGCCCAAATCACTGCCGTATTGGGGAATATACCCACACGTGTATTGGACCAGGCAAAAAGTCGAAGTCAATACTTCGATTCTAATGGTATACGTTGCTCCGCTGGCTTTCTGAGTGCTGAAGTACTAATACCTCGCAGGACAGCTTCTCCGCCCGTCTACCTTCCCACCATGTTCCTTGAGACAATTCAGCAAGAATGCTGCTCTCTCAGGTTTGGAAAAAGAGCAGTTTCTTAGTTTCATTGACTCGATGCTGCGACCCGATCCTGAAGATCGCCCAAATGCGAAAGAGCTGCTTCAATTGTCATGGCTAATATAGGGGCGAGACTACATTTTGAGACCATAAAGTGCTTTAAGGGCTATTAATGTAGAACTGTTGAACTGGGTCATGTACGTAGCCTTGTGCACAGAAGGTCATGTGACCAATGGGCCCGCAGCCTGGTCACGTGGTGGGCGGCGAACGGTCGCCGGGCC
>JAMQMW010000011.1:0-21214 GCA_024115155.1 Thelonectria blattea
CATGACTTCTTCTGCAGCGCCCAGGGCCCTGGCCATTCGCGGCCATGCTTTCATGCTTTCATCCCGCCAGTTCGCCCGCCAATTCTCGCCAATGCAGCCCGATTGTTACGGAGCAGGCATATCGACGTCGCCCTCTGCCTGCTCCGCCACCCATGTCGTCAATCACACCGGTCTCGACATTTCTTGACCGACAATAGGGCCTTGGCTCGATCTACCCGAGCATCGCGAGGTTGTTTCCCTCTGCGGCGCGACCGAAAGTCGGCCTCCTCAAAAGTCGTCAACGCCGCGTGATAGCCAAATCCCCCTGGCTGCAGCATAGCAGATGCATAAGCGTTGCGCACTTGCAGCGGGCCAATTGAAGCCCCTCAAGCACGACTGGGTTCGACAAATATGTCTCGTCCCGTTGGCCGCCACGGTCCGGTCATACAGAAAGGCTTCGTATGGCTTCTGCTGGTCCTGATGCAACCTGCTAACGCGAGGTGACGAGGGGTGGTGGATCTTCGAGTCGAGCGAGGGATCATCCTTGGTTCGATAAGATGGAAAGCTTGTGGCTGTGAGAAGAGGGGTTCGGTCGCCGACCTGCCTACGAGGGAAACCCACCAGTGGTTCTTTTGCGCGAGTTCGGCCATCGGGATGCCTATCTTGGCCAGATGGAATCGAAAACCAGACAGCGACCGGCGCGTGAGCAACAACTTCGGCCAGAGGACTCACGCAATTGAGCCGTCCAAGGCGTCAACCAGGTGTCAATCGGGAACCGGGTGCACCTTCGTCGTCAGTGATACATCTGCAACGCGACTGCAACACCCACGCTTCCAGGCCGAGTTTTGCATGTGTGAAGACATTCAACATCCCACTTCAACAAAAGGAAGCATCCCACCTGATGGCATCGCACATTTCCCGGCCGCGCCCTCAACAAAGTAGGACTGTTCCTCGCCTTGCTTCCCTTCCCTCACCGGTCACAGCAGGAGCATCGCATCGCTACGACGCCGGCCTAGGAACGGTCCCTCATGCCTACCACCCCCCCTCTTTATCCCCCTCATTCTTCTCCCGGCCCGTTACACACACCGAACGAGAGACTTCCGGGAAGCGAGACGGACCATTCGGCGAGCAAAAATATCCCGGGCTGCATGTCAGCTGTGCGCGTGCGACCACCAACCATCTCTTTGTCGACCCTGCACGCGTGCTACCCTGGACAGGTAAGTCACTGGTACACTATATCTTATCATTTCCATCATCGCGACACTACATTCTACTTCTATGTCATGTTGAACGGGATGTGAGGGGCAGATTGAGAGCCGCAACTTCCAACACCAGAATCACGAAGCCAGCGGCGATGCTTTGCAGATGGATGGCATTAAAACCTGTCATTCATAAAAAGTACATAGCCTTGAAGGTACAGTGAGGTTCTTCCATAACCGTCCCCAGCGCGGTCTGTCATGGCATCTCCTTCTTCCCCGAAAAATGTAGTTATCCACGAAGACAGCTCGACACGATGTTCGGTTCTCATCTTGACATCCCTAGATCGCCGCCCGATAAATGCCCTTTTCCAAGCCAAATTGGCCTCACTCCTTCGACTCCCAGATTGTTTTTTGAAGGCAAAGGGAAAAAAAAGCACAAAAAAACCTTATATAACTATTTTCTCTTTTCTTCTCGACTGTTGTTAATACACATTAGTCCGAGTCGGCCCGGACACCAATGATTCGTAGCTGTGTCATTGGTTTCATGAGAGCTGCGATCATCCCATGATCATGCCCTTCATGCCGGACATGTCGCCCTCCTTGGCGGCGATTTCGAAGTAACCGTAGATGATACTGCAACATGTTAGCGAGATATTCCACAACCAAAGTTTGACTGGAGAAGCTTACGTGACAGCGAGGAGGGTACCGGTGCCGGAGCCGAGGGCACCGAGAAGGTCGCTGGTGACGGAGAGCGCACCAATGCAGGCACCACCGAAGGCGGCGGCAGTGGGGATGATGCGCTTGAGCTCCTTGTACATGCTCTGGTCGCGGTGACCAGCCATGACGAGACCCTGGTCCTTGAGCTGCTTGGCAACATCACGAGGGCTGGAGCCGGACACCTCAATCCACGTCTTGGAGAAGAGAGCGCAGGCACCGAGCATGTAGACGATGTAGGCGGCCATATGGATGGGGTCGAGAAGAGCCTCCTTCATGTTGAGAGGAGGAGACATGTAGTAGACGAGACCGGAAACGGCGTGGAGCTGCGAGGTACCATCCTTGGCCTCCCACACACCGAAGAGACAGACCAGGAGGTTCTCAGAGAAGCGAGAGTAGAGCATCTGGGAGATGAGGAAGATGTTGGACGAGAGAGCGGACTGCAGCATGATGGGCATGTTGGAGGTGTAGAAGAGACGGACGGGGTAGGAACCGCGGGCACCACGCTGGCGCGAGGACTTGACGGGGATCTCGACACGGAAGCCCTGGAGGTAGATGACGGCGGCGAAGACGGCGATGGTGGCCAGGAGGTTCATGATGTTGGGCAGGTTCTGGCGGTAGAAAGCCTCCTGGAGAGCACGCTGCTTGTTGGGCCAGGTCATGAGGAGGTGGAAGAGGGCAATGACAGCACCCTCAAACTCGGGGCCACGGCCGGTGTTGATGGTGGTGGGAGAGAAGGCCTTCCACATGATGGACTCGCAGATGTTGGTGGCAATGAACAGAGAGATACCGCTGCCAAGACCGTAGCCCTTCTGGAGGAGCTCGTCGAGGAGGATAACAATCATGCCCGCAACAACCAGCTGGAGGATCAGGAGGAAGACGATACCAGCACCGAGGTCGGAGGGAGGGCCGTAGAGACCGCTGAAGACGTAGACGGTGGCGGTACCGGCGGACAGAATGAAGGCAAGGAGCTTCTGGGCGGTCTGGTAGAGCTCGCGGTCGGACTTGAGGTCGAGGTTGACATCGATCATGTGGGTGCCAGCAAGGAGCTGGAAAACCATGCCAGAGGAGATGATGGGAGTGATACCCAATTCCATCAGCGTACCGCGGTTACTCGCCATGACCATTCGCAGCCAGTATAGGGGATCCGAGTTGTCGGAGGAGACGATGCCGTAAAGGGGCATCTGGCTCATGACCAGGAAGATGAGGAGAGTCAGGGCGGTCCACATCAACTTTTGGTTGAAGGGGATCTTGGTCTCCGGCTGCTGAACCTCTGGGAGGAACGGCACGAACGGCTTGACCAGATCGAGGAATCGGACTGTTCACGGGTCGCACGTTAGCACTCGCATCGCTATGGCATCGAGAATGGGGAGGCGTCAATGGCGCGCGCGGTGTCGTGTGTCGAGTGGCGCAAAGAGCCAGTCTGGCAGCTCGCGCGAGCTCCAACAGCTCTGCGCAAAGGGGCGAGGCGACGAGAACTTACGGGAACTCATGGTGACGGTAGACAGGGCAGGGAGGGAAAAGAAAAGAAGAATTGGACTATCTCATCCAAGGCGGAAAGAAAGAAAGAAGAGGAAGCCGAGCTTGCAGAGCTCAAGCGCAAAGACGAAGGGTCGATGGATAATTAAGGAGAACTGGTGAACAGGCTGGCATCAGTGGAAGTGTCTAAAGGTGCGGGGTCACGTGACAAAAAGCCAGTTCTCTTCCGCGGTGGGAAATGGGAAGGCACTGAGTGGAGTCGTCCCTGTCTGGATGAGCGACAGGAGAAATATGGTCATGCAAGAAGCGCCGAATCATAATCGAGGCGAGTATTTTCGACAAAGAAAACATGATGCTCTGGATCGCGTGGCCTTTGCGAAAGTAACCGGAAAAAATTGGATGTAGAATCCCATTCTATGAGCAAGACTAGCCAGCCGGTTTGGTGAACTACGAAGTCTACGACGGTTAGTATTTTGCTGACAGGGGTCAGTTACGAAGTTGCCCTATTCCGCAACTTGTGCTACGACTCGCGACTCTCAGAGGGGGTTGCATTTAAGCTTATGAAGCCAAGCATGTAAATAAAACCCGTCGCCTCCATATGATGACTTCTATCCGTAAGTTGGTGAGTCTTATATCTGTGTGAGTTCCATATGGGACTCGACTCGAAAGTGGTTGCATTCGATGAGGTTCTGCACATGAGGCGTTGATACCAATTACTACTTAGGCATGAATGCGCTGTTCCGTGAGGACAAACATGTGTCATTTTCCTCGTCAATATCCCTGAAGCTGAAGACCTGGCTTCAGATCGGGTTGGAAGCCTCGAGAAAGAGTTTTTATAGAAGCCAAAGAGGACAGCATGTTGACAGAACCTTTCGCACCTCGGCACCTACCTAACCTATTGCTAATCGAAGTTTCAGCTGCCCCCTGCTTGGTGGCCGAGTTGGCGGCGGTAATATTTTCCGTAAATCTTCTAGAACCACCCAAAAGCTCTCGCGTTTCGACGGATCTGGCCCCCATCACCCTGCATTTCTTCCCCAGGGGAAGCTGGACTCGTGGAGCTCCCCGCGTCCAGTCGCTGGTCGCTAAGCTTTTCTGGGTCACATGTGAGCGTGCTAAATTTGGCCCTTTAGCAACTTCACCCACCACTTCTGGATCTGAATCACCATGCGTAGAGTCGCGCCGACTGGCTGTTTGCTCATGGTCTACTACGCGACTTGATGTTCGGTCGCCGTCTGACACACATTCTCTGGCGCAATGTTACAACAATGGCCTCTGCTCTCAAACCTCCCGCAGAACCCCTCGTGGTCGTGCTGGGCTCCACGGGGACTGGCAAGTCCGAGGTACGATAGCCTTTTCTGAACTGTCTCACAGTAATTCTGACATTCCTGCGTGTATAGCTAGCCGTAGAGCTGGCCACTAGGCTCAATGGCGAGATCATCAACGCAGATGCCATGCAGCTTTACGACGGACTGCCCATAATCACGAACAAGATCACAACTACCGAGCAGCAAGGAATCCCCCACCATCTTCTCGGACACATCTCCTTGGATGACGCGCCGTGGGATGTCGAAGACTACAAACGAGAAGCTACTCGAACCATACGAGAAATACGCAGTCGAGGCCGTCTTCCCATCCTTGTGGGTGGCTCGCAGTACTATGTCGACCCTCTCCTCTTCGACGAGGTCATTTTGGACGACATCGAGACAGACAATTCCGAGTCCTTCCCCATTTTGCAAGAATCGAACGAAGTCATGCTGCACAAGCTGAAGGAAGTCGACCCCATCATGGCCGACCGCTGGCACCCCAAAGACCGCCGTAAAATCCAACGTTCCCTCGAGATCTACCTGCGCACCGGGAAGCGCGCGTCCGATCATTATGCCGAGCAGCAAGCGCGCAAAGACGCCGCGCAAGACGACCCCGAAAAACAGCGGACCTGGGAGAACTTGCTGTTCTGGGTATACTCGGATCGCGAGGTCCTGCGCGACCGGCTTGATAGTCGGGTCGACAAGATGGTAGATAGCGGACTGTTGGACGAGGTCCGCCAACTCTTCGAATTCAAACGCGAGCGGTCTGCGGGCGGACAGATCCTGGACAAGACCAAGGGCATCTGGCAATCCATCGGCTACAAACAATTCGAGCCGTACATGACGGCCGTCGACGAAGGGAACGAGCAGTCCGACACGGACCGCCTCAAAAAGACGGCACTGGAGGAGATGAAGGCGGCCACGCGCCGTTACGCCAACTATCAGACGCGCTGGATCAGACTCAAGCAGATTCCCCGCATCCGCAGCGTGAGCCCGGCCGCCATGGACAGCCTCTACCTCCTCGACAGCACCGACGTCTCGCGCTACAAAGACAACGTCGTCGAGCCCGCCGTCAAGCTGGCGAAGCAGTTCCTCGCCGGAGAGCCGCGTGCCTCGCCATCGGAGATATCGCCCGTGGCCAATGAGGTGCTCACACAAGTGGGCAACCCGGCGCCGAAGCCAACGCCATGCAAGCGCACGTGTGAGGTGTGCCACACCGTGTTGATGACGGAGGAGGCTTGGGAAAAGCACCTTAAAAGTACTACTCATCGTCGGGTCGTGCGTAAGAAGAAGCGGATGGCGCTGGTACCAGTACCAGTAGAAAAGAAGGAGAAGGAAGATGGCTCAGAGAGCGATCGATCTGCCCCAGATATAGGTTCCATGTTTTCGGAATAAACATAAATAAGCCGGTTGAAATGTCCCTTCACCACGGGTGTCTGTCACCATCGTCCGTTTGTCAACTCCGATCTAATAGCATTTCATAAGTCCTTGCCGGTGGTGTAATTCCGTGTCTTCAAGATATCAAGACCTTGTCGTGGCAATCGTCGAGGACTCGCAGGTGAATCCAAGAAGCCAATGTCCAAGAAAAGGAGATTTCACATTGTTAATTGATGTAGTAAGGAACCTTGGTGTCACTTCTTAGCCATCATGTCGTCTTTCTTACCCCGTAGATCCCCGCAGGTACCTCCTTCGCGACCTGGATCTCCACGATGGATGTCCTAAAGTGGTTCCAGCTGGTGAAGTAGATGAGAGACTCATTATGTAATTTTAAGGTGTCGTGCCTGAATTCCTGCAAAATCGGTACTGATGACCCTCGGCGAATATGCTGCTGACGTTGCTGGTCAAACACGAGTACAGGCTATGACAGCTGTCACGGGAGCTGCCGTACTAATACGAAAACTACTTTGACATGTTAGCTATGGAACAGAAATGCCTTCTGCTCTCCAATCGTGACCTCGACTCATCTGCTTCATGATGTTTGTACACAACTTGGGGATGTTTCGAGCAATAGGGCTTCAATTGCCAAGGTAAACACAAGGGCGGTAGAATGGAATTGACGATTGACAATGGAGTAGATGATGATAGAGATATCAATACCGAGTGGAAAAGATCATGAGCGAGGGCGAAATTGATAACTTCCCGCTCTTTGCGAATAGCTTCGAATCGAGAGCTGGAGCCTCCCCGGTTTCAGACGATGAAACCCACTGGACGCGAGGGAGCTGCAAGCCACTGATGCTCTTCGTGGGGAAGGTCCAATGGGATTTGGGTCCCCTCGGTGAGACAACACTTTCCCCATTGGAAGGTGCAGACTGCAGGAGGTGTGCTCCTGCCGTTACAGATCGGACGACACAAGGAATGAGCTGGAATGGCAGGAACGATGGGAGTGGACAAGAAAGGTGATATCGAGCACTAACAATTTTTATTCATGTAGTCGAGACTGCCCAGTTCCGAAAGAGTGGGAGTTTACGGAAGATGTCACCCCTCGAGACGCCAGTCAGTTCATAAACCTCCATCATGATACCCTTCTTCATGCACCCATTATCGCGCAGTCGTCGAAAGAAGGCGCTGGAAGCCGGGCGCGGGTAGCATCAAGACTCCGGCTGGCGATTGAGCTCGCATGCAGAACGATGGAAATGAAGCAGAGCACCGATGGGCAGAGAAGAAGGAAATAAAAGATGGGGACGTGAGTTGTGTTGCAATCAATGCTGCTGGGCCCCAAACTGCTGCAGATGAAGGCATCCCTGTCTGGAAGCGAACAGAAGGGAACAGCGCTGGCTGGCTCATGATAGAGACTTGTTGGAGACGATACGGGGCCGGCATATAAGGGATTGGGAAGAGCAACTCGGAGGGGACACAATGACCAGTCTGTATTCTTACACATTGCTTACGGCTTCTTCGAGGAACACAATCAACAACCAGCGTCAGCAACTGATGTCATCGCGAGCCCTCAACACCCATACTATTATCGTCAAAGCCGATCTGATATCGTCCATCAACACCCGTCTCGCATCTCTCGAATTCTCGGATTACGGTTCTTTTTCTTATTCCAAGTCATTTGACAAAGACTAAGGAAAAGCCACTCATCAGCCCTGTGGCTACGGCTACCATTTTTGTCTCACATCTCGACTCATCGCTCCTCATCCCGTCCTTGGAGTTGAGTCATCGGAGGAATCCCACCCTAGCCCCAGCTCGTCAGTTCGTACCTCGTCAACTCTCATTCGCCGCTCCAGCCAGAAAAAGACCGACCATCGCCCACTCATTGGATCACTGCTCCTCCCAAGAAAAGACGCAGTCGAGCACGTGCACAGAATCCCTACTCTTTCCGACCCGCGATTTCCCTCTGAGCTCGTTAATATTGGCGGATTAGGTCTGGTTCAAGCTGGCTTGGTCTTCATCGAGCTGAGAAAGGAGGACTTGAGAAGAGAAAAAAAAAAGTTCCTGCATTTGCATCCTGCGGCTTTAAGCCTCGAGGACCAAGTGGGTTTTCTGAGAGGCCGAGCAAGAGACGGTCGTCTGACTTGGGTTTGTGTGCTTGTGCAACGCCAGCGAACATTTTCAGCGCAACCTCGAAAGCCACACACGCGACACAAGCCCGCGAACTGATGACTGGATAAAATCTCCGCTGTCCTCCATCCCTTTTGTCCCATTGTCGCATCCCATATCTACTATCTCCTTTTTTACCTGGGCGGCATTTTTTCTTGTGTGTTGCGGAACTCCGCCTCTGACCACGACCTTTCTCCGCTAACAGCCTCTCGGGCTTGCTTGTTAATCAGAAAGCCTATTGTGGTTGTGTATAACTTATTAAGGCCTGTGGTCAGCAACAAAGCCGTTGCCTCTCTTATCACCCATCGTCCGTCCATCAAGGCCTTTATCACCATATCAATCACCTTCTGATACACGCCCACACCCACCTCATACGCCTCACGCCTCAAGCCTCACGCCTCACGCACTCCACTCCCGGTCTCACTCCTCCCCCTCTCCCCGCCACTAACACAACTCGCTCTTTTCTGACTGCATTGAACCCATCACATCATTTTCACGTCCCGTCGGCGGCCCGGAGTCAAATATCGTTCAAGCATTGACGTCGGCTGGACTGATCGAAGGCTGTTCGTATCGATCGTATTTGAAGGAAATTTCGGCCAACACTCTCCGCGGACGAAACGGAAGAGGTAGCCTGCCGTCTTCAAAGTCTAGAACCTTCTCTTCCATCCTCTCCGCTCCTCCTTCCCCCCTGCCAAACCCCCCCCTACCGGCGTCAACGAGGACTGCTGGATTCCCAGACCTTCCGGCACACGCGCCCTCGCCAAGTCCCGATCTCCCATCGGCGCACGGCGCTCACGACTCCCGCCCATCTCGTCATAAGCTTAAGGCCGTTGGGAGAAAGCGGTACGACTTATAGTACTCGGAAGCCAGCGAAGCGGAGCGCGGACTGCTGGTCGGACTCGGACACGAGTTGCGAGCCCTTGCTCGTTCGCTGCCGACCTACCACTTCTTCCTTGGTTCTTTCAACTTTGTTCCCCGGTTGTCCGCCACAGCTGCAGCAGCAAGTTGACAGATTTCGTCTCTGGCTTTTTAGCCTCGCCGTGTCTGACCATTCATCGTCATCGCCATCATCGGTCACGCAGCAGCACCCATCCATCCTTTCTCGGTGACAGGGCACTTCACGACGGAAACTGCTTGGTGCCTCCGGAGCTAAACAGCTCCCCGGTGCTTCCTTACGTCCCCCACGTCGCATTGCCTGTCGCAGTGCCTGTTGCAGTGCCTGTTGCAGTGTGCCTTGTCTCGCACGCCTCTCGTTGTGCCTGACGAAACCGAAACATTCGTCAACTGCCAGTTACCAGCTGCACAGACACTACTACTTACCGGCAACGCAAAAGCTCGTGCCGATCCGTGTGTTTGTCTGTTGTGTGCATAACTCTTGTTGCCTGCCCAGTCCCTTATTAAGCGCAGGTCCGAGTACCTACCTTGTCACCCCCTCCCCCTCGCCGAAGTCAAAAGTCCGCAACGAGAGAACACCTGCCAGCAGCCTCCTGACCGAATTACGAATTACGACGACGCCCTTTTTTCACGCGCGCCAACTTGGCCTCTACTTGCCAAAGCCGGCTTTTATTATCGATTATCGCTGAGACGGCAGGAGCAAAACCCACTCGGTCTTGCTTCTTCTGTTCCCAGGCGTTCCTTCCCTTCCGCTTCTCGTCGGACTTACCGCAATTCAGGCTCCGTCCCGTGGCTTCCTTTTTTTCTTGCCCCTCCCCCCTCCCCCTCCTCGTCAGCTTTGGTTCAAACTTCAGGCGGCTCCAGTGGAGCTTCTCCCAGTCCCTCCTCCAGCGCATCCGGATCGTGAACATTCTCATTCATCTTGCCTAGATTCGAGCCTTCCCATCGACGACTCTCTCCGGCTGGCATGTGAACTTGGTCCCCTCAAACCCACGTCGGACCCTACGGACATGTCGACCACGACTACGCCCGGCTCCCACAAGGCGTCAAGGATACTGGCTTGTGTCCTATGTCAGCACCGTAAGATCAAGTGTGATCGCAACACGCCGTGCTCAAACTGCATCAAGGTGCGTTTTCTCGACCGTGACGCGTCCTTTTTTCGTATCGACGCGAGCGCCGCCTACAATTGACCCTCATCCCCACAGCCCGCAGCTCCAACCCTCACACGCTCACCATTCCTTTCGTCCTTAGGCAAACGTGACATGCACTCCAAGCACCCCGGCGCCCGCTCGCAAGCGTCGGCGCCCAAATCAAGACCTTCAGGAGCGCCTTGCGCGCTGTGAAGCCCTACTTAAGCAGTATGCCGATGGCTCCGTACCCTCGCCAACCGTCCAGCCCGCCCAGATGCCCTCGAGGGATGGCTCGCAGTCGGAAGTCTCCGTCACCACGCCCACCGGCTCCGACTCGCAGGCAAAGTGGAAGCCCGCAGGGAAAATGGTCAAGGACGACGGAGGCGTTCGCTTCATGGACAGTTATCTGTGGGCCAACATTCACGAAGAGGTGAGATTCGCCCTTGCTGCTGTCCGAACTAATCTCCAACCTGGTCGTAGTTGCAAGCCATGAGAGAAATTGTCGATACCGACGATCCCGAGGAGTGCAGTGTTCTTGGATCCGAGGATCTGAGCCCAGATCCCAACATCGACCTTCTCCTCCAGAGCGATGCCACTACGAAAAGCATCGAGGAGCTGCAACCGGATCCTGTCCATGTCTTCCGCCTTTGGCAGTTGTTTGTTGAACGCGTCAACCCTCTTTCGAAAATTATCCACGTCCCCTCGGTGCAACCGTACGTTATGGACGCAGCGACGAGCATCCAAAACATCCCTGTCAACTACCAAGCCCTCCTCTTCTCCATCTTCACCATGGGCGTCGTCTCTCTCACCGAACTAGAGTCCATGCAACTGCTCGGCATTTCTCGCGATGAAGCCATCCGCCGCTTCACCATGGGCACCAAGGTGGCCCTTCAAAAGTTTAACTTTCTGAAGAATTTCGACATGGTGGCTCTCCAGGCCTTGATGTTGTATCTGGTACATACCACCACCCTTGACGTTTGCAGGACATGCTGACCAGCGAACCCAGACTTCTCTTCAGGGTCGATACGATAGGCACGCCGCCTGGATTCTTAGCGGGATGATTGTGAGAATTGCGCAGAAGATGGGCTACCACCGCGACGGTGACACACTCAACATGACGCCATTTGAAACCGAGATGCGACGGCGCATGTGGTGGCAAATCATTCTCCAGGACGCCAAGAATGCCCTTGTATCCGGCCTCAGCAATTCGATGCTCCCCAGCAACTGGGACACCAAGATGCCCCAAAACATCAACGACGCCGACTTGTTTCCCGGGTCGACCGAGCCGCTGCAACCGCGAGAGGGACCGACCGAGATGGCGTTTTGTCTGACGGGCTACCAGATCGCCAAGTTTCTGATCAGTGCCGAGTTTTTGCATGGAACCCCCGGCTTGGAAGCAGCCATCATGGGGGATGCCGTGGTTGCTGCGGATGGTGAGCCCGCGCCACCGTCCATCGAGAAATATCGGGACCTGGTCGCGGATTTGGAGGAGAACTTGCGCAACATCGAAATACGATACATCGACGCCAGCGCCGGTCCCGCTCACGTGGCCGCCCTTACCGTCCGCCCAATGCTCGTCAGCAAAATGAAGGAGTTTTTAGTACCGATGCGGGAGCAGCCGGAATGGGGAACAGAAATTCTCAACGCGAAGGACAACCTGTTCAAGATTATCATCATGAACAACGAGCATAGCGCCCATGCCTACGAGGTGATGGAGCAGACTGGCTTCCTCTGGTTCGTCAAGCTTCACTTTCAGCTCGACATTTTCGCAGTCATGACGGGCCAACTCTGCCAACGACTCACGGGAGCTCTCGTGGACCGCGCTTGGAATCTGGTTCAAAAAGTGTACCGCTTTCACCCCGAACTATTCGACATGAACCAAAAGGCCTATGCGGCACAAGCCCAGCTTGTCCTCAAGGCGTGGAAAGCTCGCGAACAAGCGTACGCTCAGATGGGCTGTTCGTTGGATTACCCCGCCTTCATCCACCGTCTCCAGGAGTGCTCAACCGACTCGGCTCGTGGCTCCGAGCCCCCTCCGCCAACAGCCGTCGCCCAACCCCAGGTATCGACGGCGCCGTCCTCCGAACTCAACAGGTTCTTTGGAGACTACCTCGACGTCGGGACCCTGAACTGGGGCATGGACTGGGACGGTACTCAACTATCGAGCCAGATCCCCGCGTCTCTATTCGGCGGATTCGGTATGGGCGGCACAAACTAGTAATGAGTGCGAAACGACTTGGGCGCTGTTGATTTCGACAATGATACCTCTGGTGCAAAAAAATGGACGGTGGAACGAGTACCAAGACGGACGACGAGGAAACCTCTCTCACATGGCGTTGGTTTTGTAACAATATCACTAGAGCGACACATTAGGCTGGCTGGCTGGCGTCTGGGTGCGGACGGTAGGTATAGATGGGCATGCGGCTGGAGAAGCAGGTTTCATTCTCCGTTTTACGTTTGTGTTTTGATCTAGTGTCTGGTGTACGGATGGAAGATGGGATGGCCGAGCCTTGTATAATCGGAAGGATTCATTAATGCACAATCACCACTTGGAATATCAGGCTACGGCGTGTTTCGGCACGAAGTTATCAAGTCCAGGGATAAAACGAATTGCTTTATTGCCCAACTATCAAGGCGGCACGGTACGACCGAGTCACACACGATCGATGGACTAGTGCGAGTACCTATGTATTCACCTCTGACAGATCACACATTCGACGCCGTAGCCTTGGCTTCGGCCGCGGCCTTTTCCCTCCGCTCCAGCCAAGAACCTACAATGTGAAGACAGGCCCCCGGAAGGATGAAGAGGAGGAAGAGAACGGCGAGACTCGCGGCAATGCTGGCACTGAAGTTGGTGTCAAGCTTGGGATGGGACGACGTCGTGTTTGTCATTGCGTCGTTTGGAGGAGGCCTTTGACTGGTTCGCGAGGGCTGCACTAGAGATGGCGTCAATGAAGATTAGTGGGAGGGAAGAAAGGCTGGGTTGTCAGGGGTCTTTTTGTATTACTTCTTGGCGTTCATTGTTCGGATTATGGGCGAACGGGATGAGTTGTTCTCGGGTGCACGGGTTCACGTCATGTTGGCACATTGGAACAGGTCTGAACAGAGGTTGTTTTGTATAACTGGCTCTGGCACCTGGTTCAGTTATGGTATCCGTAGAGGTTTGTCTTCTATAGCTCTAGCACTATGTGTTCAAAGAAGGAGTTAATGTACAAACTTTTTGTTGAAGACAGCCCGCATTTACAGTCCAAAGAAACGACACATCCACCCTTTCACACGACCGTCCCGGCCCCCAGAAGACAGCCCGCTTCTACTTTTCGCCGTACTTCGCGGCCATGTCCCGCTCCTCCTCGGGCCGCATGCTCAACGCTTCCGGCGTGCCGGGATACACGGTGAAGCCGCCCTCGTCATCCCCCCGGGTACGAGAAGAGAGCAGCCAGTCCGTATACGGCAGCGGGAAAAAGGTCCTAGCCACGTCCAGGAACCGCTGCTTCTCTACGGCCGGGTCGTGGTGGGGGTCCTTCATGACGGTGATGTGCAGGCTGCGGCGTCGGTCCACCCCGACTACTTCGTCTTCTACGTCGTCGTCGTCGTCGTAGTCGTCCGTGGGGCTGCACTCGGTGCTGAAGAACCACCACGACTCCAGCGCCTCGAGCACCTGGTTGAGGTGCGACGTGCTCGGCGGGTAGGCCCTGTCGCGCGGACAGTTGGAGAAGTCGACGACGACTTCGACCTTGCGGGAATACCACTGGTAGTTTGCGGGGCATCGCCAGAGCGAGTCCATGAGCTGCTCGAACGCGCTGTCGTGCAGGCGGCGGCCGTCCCAGAAGCCGATGTTTTCGGCGTCGAGGTCGATGAGGACCGTGCTGGTCGAGTAGATGTACTCTACGAAGTCGGCCGAGGCGCGGCGGCAGACGAAGAGGAGACCCGTGTCCCAGTGGATGAGGGTGTTGTCGTCGTTGGGGCCCCGGTCGCCGTAGGATTTGCGCTCGACGTTGCGGTGCACGCCGAAGTAGTCGAAGACGAAGTCGGCGGGTTCTTTGGGGTTGACGCGCTGGCGGTCCCAGAGGAAGTCGTAGATGCGGTTGCGGATGGTTTGGAGGGCTTCGTCGGATTTCAGGGGGTTGTTCTCCTCGGGCGTGAAGAGCTTCATGAAGGGGGGAGGGAGCTTGGGGGTGGCGGGCTCGGAGATCCGAAGAGGGAGGAGGAATTGGACCATGTCGCCCATGATGAATGTAGTTACGAGGTGATGTACCTAGGGTAATGACGTGAAAGCTGGGGTTAATGGGGGGAGACAGATGGGGATTGTGGTTGATCTGGAGGTGACTTTGAGTATGACCAAGAATGGTTTCTTATAGCAAGGATGAAGAGCAGATGAATAGCTGAACACGCTGGAAATACATGGCGAAGGCTTATAATACTTATTGGTCGATGAGAGGAGGTCTCGTAATGGAAACCTTCATGTCTTCGGAACACATGATTAACAGCTGGCCAGCGTCTTTGTTGTAGATGGCTGAGCTCACCATGGCAACTTTCGTGTTCTCGGAACGGCCCTAAAAGGCACCCTAATGGAAAGCTTCGAGAGTAGGAACTGCCTGGTGATTGCCGGGGAGGGCATTCCTGAATACTAAAGGGGGGGTTGCTTTGTGAATTGTGTTCCGATACACACTTGGGACCGAAGTAGCACCCAAGTTGTGAAGTCACTTGATGACATCACAGGGGTCAAAAGAAACACTCATACAAGTCAATTTTTTTTATTTGAAGCGATAGTCTTCAGGCATCCAGCTAATTGGAAAACGGGACGATGGACGACCAACATACTCGGGAATGAGTAAAGCTTGATACCGGATTTCCTCCCCCTGAAAAGCATTTTTCGATACAACCAAGTTGGGTGCACAAAGCAGAATTCAGTAGCCATCTCTCCACATATGTACCGCCGTTGCCATCCGAGCTACGCTGAGAGTTGTGCCTCACTTAGACGTTGAGCTCAGCGGTGGTGGCGCCCTTGATGTACTCGGCGTAAGGCGCCAAAGCCTTCTCAATGGGACCACCGGGACCGCAGTACTTGTCCACGATCTCGGCGCTGCGGCCGGTATACCTAAGTAAACGAGTCAGTATGTCGTCCCCGGAATAGCTAATCATTGGAACGGGGCCTCTTACAACTCAGCATTCAGCATGCCGTCAAGCTCGCCCCAGATGGGCTTGAAGAAGTCGTTGCCCTTGATGCGGTCCACCAGATCATTGGCCTTGCCCTCATCTTTCACGACGCTGCCGGCCTGGTGCGAGAGAACACGGATCTGTTCGTGGGCCTCCTGTCGCGACTCTCCTTGCGCACACAGGCGCATGATGATGGTCTCGGTGATCATGAAGGGCAGTTCCGCCTGGACGTGGGCGGCGACACGCTTGGGGTAGACGACGAGGCCGTCTGTGATGTTGTCGAGGCCAATCAGGATGGCGTCGGCCAGAAGCATCATCTCACTTGGTCCATGTTAGACGTTGCTGGCAAGGCACATGTGAATTCATACTTACGGGATGTCAATGCGGCGGATTGCCGAGTCGTCAAGCGTGCGTTCCACTGAGCCAACCGTTAACATTTGAACTAGACAGGAAAATGATTGTGCGAAGAGGCACATTCTACTTCAGGCATAAGAGGAGTAATACTCATGCCGTCAGGGGAGTAGTACTCATGCCTGAAGTAGAATGTCCTTGGCACTGCCAAAGAGATGGATGGGCGTGACTTACTCCATTGGTCGGCGTGCGTGGCTTGGAATGAGGCAGGCTTGCTGAGAATTTCACGGGCTAGCGAGTAGACACGTTCGGAACGCATCTGGGGAAGTCAGAATCGAACAAGATCGAAACACCATGAGTACTGATGAGTGCATTTACTTACGGGGTTTCTCTTGTAGGCCTGTAGGATTGATGGTCAGCATTGCTCAAAAGGAAAAGAGCGAAGACGGTGGTGATGTGGTACGATCGAGGACTTACCATGGCTGATGACCCAATCTGCGACTTCTCGAAAGGCTCCTCGATCTCCTTCCAGTGAGCAAGATGACGGATGTCGCCCGTAATCTTCTGCGCCGATGAGCCGAGGCCGGCGACGGCATTGGCGATGATCAGGTCCACCTTGCGGGTGTAGGTCTGGGTGGACACATCGTAGCAGCTGGGGAAGCCAAACTTGTCGCAGAGGAGGTCGTTCAGCTTGTCACACTTGGCAGAGTCTCCCTGGAAAACCTCGAGGAACGAAGCTTGGGTGCCAGTGGTTCCCTGGGCGCCGCGGAACTTGAGCTCGTTGCGGACTTGCTCAATGGCGTGGAGATCGAGCATGAGGTCCTGTGCCCACTGGGCAGCACGCTTTCCGACTGTGATTAGTTCTGAGACGGTCAGCATTTTGAAATGGGATCCAACGAGTGAGCCTTACGCGCAGCCTGGAGATGTGTGTATGCGAGCGTGGGCTCAGCTGGACAGTCGTTAGCAGGGGCGGTTCCGGATGAAAAGCGATACACTTACTCTTCCACTTGAGGGCAAAGGCAGACAGGTTGGAAATGACCTTGGCCAGCTTCTTGGCCAACAGATCGAGAGCTTCGCGCATGAGAATGAGCTCGGCATTGTCGGTCACGAAGCAGCTGGTTGCACCTGGGAACGTATGAGAATCAGCTTGGCAGCAGAAACGAGGCGCATATTGGCTTACCGTAGTGCAGAATGCCAGCAGCAGCAGGAGCAACAACACCAAAGGCGTGGACGTGCTATGCAAGTATTAGTTGGGAAAGTTGAGGTTGGAGGGGTTGATTGTGAGTGACGTACAGCCATAACGTCATGTCTGCGAATCTTCTCCTCCACACGAGCAATCTCAAAGTCCTCGTCGGATACCATGATGTGAGCCTTCATCTGCTCCAGAGCCTCATCGGTAATGGTCTCAATGCCCAGCTCCTTCTCGCTCTCAGCGAGTCCGAGCCAGAGCTTGCGCCAGGTCGAGTGTCGAGAACGCTGGCTGAAGAGCTTGGACATGGCGGGGCTGCAATAGCGCGTCGTGAGAGACGTCTGGTAGCTGTCGAACGGCGAGTTGCCGCTGCTGGCGGGGGTTTTGGTCGCCATGATGAAAATTGATTTGGAATTTGTCGCTTCTGACGTGATGATCCGGTTCGATTGAGTAGAGGTGGCGCGAGATATATACGTGGACGATGTACTAAGTCAATCGCCGGGTCAGTCGACTCGGGCGTTGTTGAGAAAAAATTTCCGACTTCCTTCCCCGACTCTCTCCGGGTCGGTGGGTGAAATTCGGGCAAAAGGTCGTGTGGGGTGTTTGCAAGTCACAAATGGCCGAGGGGGAGTAATTATGATGAAGAATGGTTTCTCAAGAGTAGATGAACGGCCGAGCAATTATGCTGGCTGGCAACGTATGGCAATGTGAGATGGGGGTCGGCCGGGGTTTTATAATCCATGTTTGGGCTCACTATGGCAGCTTCCATGTCCTCAGAATGATGATGAAAGCAAGTGATGCCGTCAAGCTGCAGTGGTATGGATACTACCAGGAACAATACAGTGACCAGCCACAGGTCGAGAGCATGGCAAATGGTCAGCTCGGCAAGTATCGCGACCTCGACTGCACCTATCGTTCGGCCGGATCTGCAGAACGTACCGTGCACGACCTCTGCCAAAGAGATATCACGAGGGCACATCAAAACTTCGCGTCACCTAGTACGTGGGCAAAAGAATGTAGATCTCAAAAATGAAACGACATCTGGACGGAGAAAACACCAGATGTCGAGATTAACGACGGATCGTCCTTCTCAGATTCGTCCAAGAGTCCAAAGACCCTGCCTGGCAACCGCTGTCCATTTAGAGTGTAGACAGCCGAGCGGCGGACGTTCTTGACTATCTGAAGAAGAAGGGAAGAAAAGAGCGGAAAGAAAACATTTGGGCCACGATGTTTTGATGCACGGGCCGCTGACTCAGCAATCTGCCGTCCCCATCCATCACGGCAAAGAGCTGACCCGGTCCCGGTCAAAGATGCTCTCAGCACGTGACACCCACGCCAAGGCGGAGGGAAAACCGCGTCACGTGAGGGCCCCGGGATGAGGAATTCGCGGACGCCCATTGGTCACGCTGGACCGAGAAGCCGAGGGCGCCCGTTCCCGAGCATCATCGATCTTTGAAGTCCGGGCGATTGATTGCACTTCTCTCCGTCCCACGGATCCCCGACGACGAAACGAACCGCAACGAAGACGACGCCCGCTCCTCGAACGATACAATTCTACCGTCGAATTCCAACAAAAACCTCGACCGTCGCAATGATCGCTCAACGTGTGGGCGTTGCCGCCCTTCGCCGAGGTGCGCACCTTGTTCTCCGGGAGGGAACAGCCTCCGATGGAAAACACTACGGAGTTGGATTTCGCTGACTTGATGCATCTCCAGGCGCGGCCGGCAGTGTCTTCTTCAAGCAGACCATCCCCAAGGTGGCCCTGACCGCCGGACTTTCCACCTCGTCGCCTCGGTAAGCCTCAATTGCAAAAACCGCAACCGCCGCGCGCAATGTGTAAAGCACCGGAGCTGACCCAACCTTCCAACTCACAGCACCGCCGTCAGCGCCGCCATCTCCCAGGCCGAGGGCCAAAAGATCCTCGCCGACCAGCGCCTCCAGCGCCCCGTGTCCCCCCACCTGGGCATCTACAAGATGGAGCAGACCTGGTTCGGCACCTCGGCCTGGACCCGTATCACCGGAACCATCCTCTCCGGCTCGCTGTACGCCTACATGGGCGCCTACCTGGTCGCCCCCCTCGTCGGCCTGCACATCGAGACGGCCAGCCTCGTGACCGCCCTGGGCGCCGCGCCCCTCTTCGTCAAGGGCGGTCTCAAGTTCGCCCTGGGCTTCCCCTTTGCCTACCACTTCCTCGCCGGCGTGAGGCATCTGGTGTACGATATCGGCACCGGTTTCCCCAAGGCTACCATTATCAAGTCGGACAAGATCCTGTGGGCGTCGGGAATCCTTGGTGGTTTGATTCTGGCCTTCTTCGTGTAAAAAAGGGAACTCATGGAGGAGCGAGAGAATGAATGAGAGGGAAAATGATACACCTTGCCAAAGGATTGGGACAGGCGCAGGGAGGAACTGTTCACTGAACACGTGTAGAAGTCACCAGCCTTCAGGCATTTCCAAGTTTAAGCAATCAATTTTGTACAATTTCAAGAGTAAAAGCTTCATCTCCGATTCATGTCCAAGTGCCATATTTTTTGAAGAATCCGCCCCCCCAACGCCGTTCGCCGTGGTATCTATGAATGCCATTCCCTACTCCAAAAACCGAGCGTCCAGGATCGTCTTGATCAGTCTTCGATTGCCAGACGCAAGAATCTTTTGTCCCACAATGGGCCCGATAAACTCCTTGAGCTCGGCCTCTTCTGTCTCGGGGAGGGTGCCGTTGACGCCATTGACGACGCCTGGCTCGACCCGGGAGAGGGACGCGACGGCCTGGACGATGCCCGAAACCAGCATGTCGTACTCCATGGTTCCCTCGGTTTTCTCTTTGAGGGGCTGCAGGATGGCCGCATCGAAGATTTTGAGGTTTCGGAGCACGAGCACCCGAATGGCCTCGGGGCCGCCTGCTTCCAAAAGGCCGTGGATGGCGCCGTATAGCACGGCGGGTGGCTTGGTGGGATCGAGGAAGAATTTGAGACAGGTTCGCGTGAGCTTTGGCCGGAGGAGGGCGTTGGAGGACGAGTACTTCCGGGCGATGTGGCCGACAAGAGAGGCGGCCAACTGCCGGAGATCGTACTGCTCCTTGACGGCGTCGGTTCCCTCGTCGGCGCCGAGTTTCCGAGCCATGAGACACGTGAGCGCAGGTGCGGAGAGGGGACTGGCGTAGGGGTCGAGGAAGAGGCTCTTGTTTTCGATGAGTGCGTGGGTCAGCTCCATCATCTGCTTTAATGTGAAGGTGTCGTCGAGGTGGTGGGTGACGCGGTCCATGATGAAGTTGATAAAGTAAGGAATGAGCTGGTGCAAGCCGGGATCGTCCCGCACCGAGCCCAGGGCAGCCTGGCGCAACCGCACGACCTCCTCATCAGGATTATCATCAAGTATCGCCGCTTGAATCTTGTCAAAGTATAGAATGAGCTCCTTGCTGACGATGTGCTTGACAGATGGCGTCATGGAGACGTTGTCGTTTCCAGCGAGGGCGGACAGGGCGGGGTTGGCGCCGGGGCCCTTTGGTAGGAGCTCTTGCGATCGCGAGTCGGACGTGGTTGGGTTTTGGGGGATGGAGGGCTGGACGCCTTCGATGGACAGCCAGTGGGCTAAAGATATTGTTAGACAAGTGCTGGAAAGCACGCGAGCGAAGACTTGCCGGTGAAGCTCATGTCTCGAGGGACCTTTGGTAGCGGGGCGTTAATGAGCTTCTCAAAGTCGATCTCTTCATCCTCGATATAGAATAGAGGCTGACCAGGCCCGAGGCTGGCTTCGCCGTAGCGCAAAGGGCGAGTAGAGTCGTATCCGTAGAGTGGTTCGACATCGAGCGTCTTGAGGGCGAGGGAGATGTCGTTTACGGTCAGGGTGGTGCGGCGGGCGGCGCGCATGAAGCGCAAAGACTCTATGATGACTTGACCGGTGCGGTACTCGACGTCTTGGGTCAGGCACTTGAGGGCCTCCTCGCTGAGGGAGCCAATGCCGACGGATTCAGCGACATCCTTGACGTTTTCGGGGTTCCAGAGCAGCTTGGGAGTTTCGGCTGCCATGGCGTCGGCAGAAGTGGATGTGCAGGGCGATAGTTGTGTAAATTGGTGGCCGGAGCCGCGATGGATGTTTGGTGGAGGTTGGAGCATGCACCTCGACTGACCTCTGCCGTCATGCGCCGCACGGACCACACAGGTCACATGATGATGCAATGATCTAAGCGCAAATTAGGTACTTAAAGTAAAGCTATCTTATAGTAAGCGATTTATCTCTTGCTTTTATAAGATAATATACGTTTTATTATATAACTTATTT
>JAMQMW010000101.1:0-13299 GCA_024115155.1 Thelonectria blattea
AAAAAAAAAAAACCACCCTGTGCTCACAACTACGAAGCAGCTTCCATCCCGGGGCGGGCACCTCGCGCTTTTTGGCGTGGCATCATATTTGTAAATTTAAACACCCCGAGGTCTTTTGTAAAAAGTGGGTGTTTTTCTAAACAAACCCTCCGACCGAAGCCTCGCCGAGGTAGACTGGATATTTGCCGTGTCGCCGAGGTTTGTAGGTTTCCGCAAGGGGACGGGAGATGTGCCGCCGTGGTGTTGCTGACAGTCCAACGATATGGACGGTATGACGTACTTGCTCAGACGGCCGGGTGTTATTCTTTCGCCGACGAGGAATTGGGAACGACTCACGGGTAATTAATCTTTCCTATTCTAGGCAATCAATACAAACGATTCCTTTTTCCTCTTTCCCACTTACATCTCTTGCCTCCTATAGAGTCGACATGATCTGACTGTATAGACGTGGGTCCGTCGCATCGTCGGCTCCGTCACGTCGGACTCCGGCGACGGTCCGTTGAACCGGTCCATCACGGAGTATGGAATCACTTCAGCAAGTCAATGCCCACTCAACACTCAATTCACTTATCAAAGAGATACTGCATCCACACTAAACGCCGTCTTGTGACATTATCAAGTCTATTCTCAGATCCGTGACCCATTCCCGACCGTCCATGTCGTACAGAGCACCCCAGATTACAATAGCCATAATAAACCCCATCACTTCACCCCTTTTCATCGAACCTCCTTCTCCGCCGCTAACCTCCACGCCCGTAGAGGCAGACCCTGGAGATGAAGCACCTTGGGCTTGATGTACCACAGAAACGTCAGGGTCCCAAACGCCACACACAGCATGTTGACCGTGTAATACCCGTCATGCACCATCTCGCACGCTCCCCCTCCATTCTCACACCTCTCCTTGTCCGCCTGCACCGCGCAGGAAAAGGCTTCGGTGACCAGCGGGCTCTTAAGACCGCTCAACACAGACTTGGGCGGGTGGCATGTCGCCACGGTAAAGGCGTCGACCAGTTGCAGCACAAAGTATCGCGGAAACGTACCGCCAAGGTTGCAGACCCTAGTTCATCGTTAGTACTGGTACCGTAGGTTGGAGAAATGTGCACACTTACGTTGCCAAGAGTGTCATGTACGTCCCGCCAATGACGGGATCCGACACCCGCGCGTGAAAGGCAGACACGGCCACAAACATGACCGTGTTTGTAAAGGTCGAAAAGAGGTGTTCCGCAATAACCACCAACAGATACCACGACGTCACGCCCTCGGCCGGGAACATGGCCACCACCACTTGCGCCGAGATGGCCGCCACGAGTCGTCCCATGAAGCCCCAGCACCACAGCCGCATGGGCGTGTACTTTTGCGACCACATGCCGGCATAATAACCCAGACCAATCTCAAAGGGAAAGTCGATGAGCACCGTCAGGGCCATGTTGTCCTTGCCGAACCCCTTGTCGAGCAGCTTCAGGTTGGTGACGCCGTCGTTGGCCTGGAACCCAATCTTGGCAATCAGGTGCACAATGATGATGGTCTGGACGTTCTTGAGCTTCAGAATACCCCACATGATTCTATACACATCCCACACGCCGTCCTCGTTGTGCGACTTCTCTTCGCGCTTGAGGAGGCCGAGTCCGACGGTGACGATGATGTACGTCCAGCCCCAAAACTTGAGATATCCGCCCAGAGAAACGAGGCCCTCGGCCGAAGGAACGGCCCGGAACCACTTGTTGGCAAAGTCGGCGGCGTTGAAGGCGAGGAAGACGGTGTACGACATGAAGTGACCGGCCGTCAACCCAACCGTCTGCGCCGTCGACGCATACGACACGTTGCCGGGAGACAGCAGCGTCAGCGCCCATCCGTCCACGGCAATGTCCTGCGTGGCGCACATGAGCACCAGGAAGAACCACCACAGCATGAAAGAAAAGGCCGACATGCCTCCCGGCTTCCCGGCAGTGGCCATCATGTCCTCCACGTGCGATCCCAACCACAGCATCCCGAAGCCCGAGCAGAACTGAATGGGCACGATCCACGTCTTTCGCCTTCCAATCTTAGGACTCCACACCGCGTCCACAAACGGACTCCAAAACAGCTTCAGAGAGTATGGATACGAGGCGAGGCTGAAGACGCCAATCTCGCTGTACGACATGTGGTTCTTCAGCAGAAAGGGCACCGAGCCCGTGGCCAGACCCATTGGGATGCCCTGCAAAAAGTATAACAGCACCAGCAGCAAAAAGTTGCGCTGGTCTTGTATCGGGAGCTCGAAGAAGCCGTGGTTGTTGAGGGCGGGCGTCTTTGGGACGGGTTCGTCGAGGGAAAAGGACTCGCTGGCCATAAAGTTTGCGGCGACGTTGTTCGCATCCGGGTTTGGCGCCTTGCGGCGCATCTCGACTCCATTGCTCATCTTCGCGATTCCGTTGCCGTTGGCGTGCCCGTTGGCACTTCTGGTGACATTCGCGTCCTCGTCGTCGTGGTCAACTTTGAGCGTGAGGGGAGGCCGGCGGGGTTTGTTTTGGAGTCGTCGTGCTCGGGCGGTCATAGGTGGCGGAGGGAAAAGAAAAAAAGAGTCGGGATCGAAAGGGGAGGAGGGCGACGGCTCTGGAATGCCAGGCGTAGGGAGAGGAACGCGATGGAGAGAGTGGGTTCAAGTAAGCGTCCAGATTGGTAGATTGGAAAACGAGGCGTCAGGCCCGGCAGCAGGGTCGGCGTCGCTGTGACGTAAAGTGAGCAACGAGAGACAAGGATGGACGGTGGTGTCTCAAAAATGAACAGAAATGATAGTAGCCAAGAATTTGAAAGAGACGGAGAAAGAAGATATGGTGAAGAAGGAAACGTCAAAGTGTACGAGTCAAGAACGGATCCAAAGGGGCGAGAAGAGCGAGTGTCAAGAGAATGTGGGGGACAACAGAGGAAAAAAGAGACCAGTCATCAGAAGGAGAGACGATCCATCCAGGCAGAAGTTCAAACAAGAGACAGATGCCAGATGCGATGGAGATGGCAAGGGCAGGTACGGATACGTGCATCTGGATCTGGATTGGCGTCCGCTACCGCTACCGTGGCCTCAACTTCGGACCAAACGGGTTCGACTGTGAGCTGGCTTCTGGAGTATTAGTCAACGGATGTGGACGGTGACGACCACGACTCTTCTGGATGCGAAGGTGCCTAGGGTAACTGATAGATACGGACCTTTCTAATCACCTCCGGAACTCGCACATCCAACTGTCCCTCTGGTTCGCCGTCCCGTCTCCAGATTCATTCCCCGAGTCCCCGACAGCCCGTGCGACGTGCTCTCTGTCTTTTCGAAGCAATGTCTCTTTCTGCTGCGCGATGCCCCGTGTCCGTTTTCTCGGGAAGGAGCCTTTCCCAAATCGGAGTCTTGGCCTCCACAAAATCTGGCCCCAAACGCTCGCTCGCGAGGCTCAGGGGGCTCAATGTTGAATGCCGGCACATGGCACTGAGTTACTAATCCGGCATCACACGTCGATTCTCGCTGGTTGGTTTGCACTGATTAGTCATCCATGCGCCTTATCAATCAAAGCATCACATGCAGTCACATCATGAGGCACCAGAAACATGGGCAGCCATCATCCTCGTCTCGTTGTTAACCAGGTACTACGTACCGAACGTCGTTTACAAATTGCTCGCCGTCTGTCCATCCTCAATATCCCATCGACGCCATACACATCAATAAGTCACCCCGAATTCCTGCCTACAGTTGGACCTCTGATACATCCGAATCAAGCAGACTTTTCTTCAGTCTCTTCCTTCTCTTCCGACTCTTTCGTCTCTGGTGTTACTTCGGTTGAGTGCTTCTCAATGAAATGGAAAATCTCGCCCCTTGGGTCCTTGCTCTTGCAGATTGCATTTTCATCCCTGTTGTCGTTAGTTCCTTGCTCGATGGATGAGGCTCGACGTCAACTCGTAGCCTCGCCGCGCTGGAAGGTTGCTTTACTGTTTCTCGGCCACTATGAATTCGCCGCAGTTCTCCAGGTATCCGGGCTCTATCGTGTAGATGGGCTCGTTGCGTCTGGCCTTTTCATTCTGGAGGTCGTAGATCTTGTTCATGAGCTTGCTCGTCTCGGGCTTGATTTCGATCCATCCGGGTCTTCTCTCTGCCTTCTCCATCATGGCGCCGAGCTCGGCGTACATCTCCTTGAGGGGTGAAACGTAGTCCATGGTGTCGTGGTCGGCGTCGAAGTCGTTGCGAGAGTCGCTCTTAGTGAAGGGAAGAGGCAGTGGTCGGCTTTGATATTTCAGTTCCTCGAGGGCGGGGAGACTCGATACTTATGCTCTCCTGCCCTCCAACCCGGTGCTCGCTTCGCTCTCGGGCACCTGGCAGGCAACTCAGACCATGCACCCGGGCCCAATTCTTCCGCTTTCAACCATTGCCACTAGAGGTGGGAATGTGCGTGTACCGCGTGGTGGTTGCGCACGCCGTTTTCGTCAAACTAGCCGTCGGGCTGATGCATACAGCTGAAACCCCCCATGGCGACGGCCTCCTCTGAGTGGCTCGTCTCGACGGGAGGCTTGCTCACCAATGCAAGAGACGCGGCGTGTGCCGGCCGATCTTAGCTATTTTGAGGTTGCCTAACTCGAAGCCTCCGTAGCCGGGCAGAGATAGACGGTCGACCAATGGAGGGAGATGAGCGGGCGCGATGAAGGTGACCAAGGTGCAACTTGCGCATCGGTGATGAAGAGGGCTGCGTGGGCTGCGTGGTGGCTCCATACTAGTACATACACATTCCAGCCTGAATACGAAGACGTCGTTTGAGCGGGGAAATGCCACCAGGTGGATTATCGTGTCTCTCTGGGAATGAGGCCTTTGCCGTTGGAAATGGTAAAGATGAGTTTATTCTGGTCTTGCGAAATGCCATCATGGACGTCATATCTCATCTAGCACCTTGGTAATTCCCGGTGTTGGGCCTGCCAGAATAGTACATTCCCGGAGGTACCTGACTACCAGAGCCAACCCGATTGGTGCGGGCTCTATCTCCGGGGGCTGAGGAAGGAGCTTCCCCAGGACCCGGCAACGACGTCGGCCCAAAACAATCCATCATCGCGTCAACAAGTCAACACTCGACAATCGACACCACTAATCCAATCGTTGTCGAAAATCCGTCGCCATGTCTCAAGACACTCCCCCAGCAGACTCTGATCTGCTCGATAATGAAATCGCCGCTCTCAAGGAACAAGGTGCGCCCTCCTCCCCCTCCCCCTCCCCCTCCCCACTCCTTGCAGTGTCAACATCGAGAGTCAACAGCACTAACCCTTTCTTCAGCCGCCTCTCTGCGCAAGAGACTCCAGATCGAATCCTCCACCATCCTTTCCGCCCCTTCGACCCAATCAATTCTCAAGCCCTCCGCCCTGTCTCGAACCAGGGCCGCAGATGCCTCGCGCACCAGGATCCTGGCCGAATCGGAAAAGCAGCGCGCCTACGTCCAGCAGTGTCTCTATCGCATCTGCAGCTCCGTCACCTCCTTCAAGGTCCACGATCCAGATCCAAATGCTGTCGATGGCGGCCACGTACTCGGACTTCGCTTTGAGGTCATGTCCAAGGGCCAATTCCTGCGTCCCTACTATGTTATGCTGAACAGGCCGTACCCGGGCTACAAACATCTTCGCATACATCGACATACCCTACCTCCTGCCATTCCTCTACCCGGTCTAGCCGCACGCCACTTGCCCGCCCCAAAGCCCCAGGGTGAGATTCCTGTGCAACAGGATCTGGACAAATTCGTGAGGACGCTGCGGAGAGAGGTGGTGCGTTATCACAACCGGTTGGGCGTCTCCGCGGACCTGCGACGGGGTCTCGGCCTACACGAGAGGACGTCTGCAGATTTGGCGGCAAGCGACATTGTAGAGGTGGGCATCGCCGACATCGAAGCAAAGCAGATCCGCCTGACCTGGGCCGACGAGAGGAGCGGAAGGGTCGTCATGGATGACGACGGAAAGGTGCTGAAGCTGGTCGTATTCGGGAAGCAGGGGCGGGACTGGGAGACGACTAAGGAGCTCTACGGCAACTATGGACGCATTGAGGACGTGACCAAGAAGCTGCAAGAATACGCCCAGAGATGACCCGCCCAGCCACCACGGAGGAGAGCCAGTTACATGTCATGAAGAGAAGCGAGGAGAAATGTGCTGCGACGGCAGAGGAGAGGCCTTTCCTGGATTCGCCTCACTCCCTCAAAGCGAGACAGATCTGTCTCTCGAAGGCCTCAAATGGTTCACTTCTGATCTCTACGAGCAGGCACCCGCTTGAAGCATTACATGGGATCGAGGCATCGGCGCATGACTGCTAGCGCGATAGGAGCAAGCCCCATGTATCATGCACCAGGAAACTTTGGCATTTCACGCATGCTCTCGATGAGTGAGCGATCGGAGGAAGTCCCTCTATCCAGAGCAAACAGTCTCAGGCGCGCCGCATGCATGACTCCGTGAGCACATAGCCGTCGTGGGAAGTCAGCAGGCCATTCGTCGCCCGGAGCAGATGCGGCTACCTGCAGATTTGATATCCGAAGGCGGTGGCAGTGCCTCGGCAAGACCCGCAGGGCGATTATCGACGGGCCGTGGCGAGCAGACGAGGCGGGCGGGCAGGCAGGCAGGCAGGCAAGGAGGTCAGCAGGTGCCGGGAGCAAATGGCCGTGGCGTTTTCTCGTCTTTTCAGCGTTGATGAAGATGGCATTTTTTGGTCGTCGTGGGTCTCTGAGAGGGTCGACAGGGAAGGGCTCTCGGCGGAGGAGAGTCATGGGACCAGTGGGTGAGGTTCTTTGCAGCTGCAAGACGCAACCTTAGATTTTGCATGAGGGGTAATAATGTGTCGGTTCTATCGCTGTCGTCTATATTTACCAAACAGGTCCCGTGTGGGGCTGTGTGATGAGCGTGTAAAGCCGTCACCTCTGTGTGTCTCTCGTCTCTTCTCTCCTTCTCCTTTCGTCTCTCCTCTCCTCTCTCTCCCACTTGCCAACTGCCACAAATCTCTCGGGTAAATTGGGTTTGTGTACTACGTATTCGTATCTAGTACCTACTTACGTACTTTGGTCGGCCTGAGACAGGAGAGTAACACAGGGCGAATTGTCTCAATATCATCAAAACGGGCTATAGCGCCAAAAGTCGAAATATTACTCCCTTGCAATTCGATTCGACCGCTCTTACCGGACCAAACCTAGATCGGGACCGAGAAGTGGTTGATGGTCTCCCTGTGCCTCTTGATTGAATTCTTGCTGCTGGTCCACGCTACTGCAGAGGCCCGGAGGGTCAACACCATGGGAAAGGCTAACAACGGCACAGCTATGAATGAGACTGGCTCAGGTTCAAGTTCAGGTTCGGGTTCGGGCTCAATTTGGCTATTTTTACTTTTTTGTCATTCTTTCGTAGCGTCGTGGATGGCTCAGGCGCGACATTGATTCCTCCTGCGCCGTGCCGTTCGTATAATAGGGTAGCGTAGGAGGTAGCATGCCAGGAGCCGATCGTGATTCGTGATGGCCGGTGATGGCCGGTGATGGTGCTCCCTGCTCTTGGATTCCGATACCCTCTCCCCGCCTGCTCTGCACATCTGCACCTTTCATCTGTGGAATCCGTTCTCTGGATGGTGTCAGCGAGGAACCACATCGTGGGTGGATGAGAGACTTACATAGTATGACCCTAACCTAGGCATTTCCATCCTTCCTTGGTCGTGTCTCAGTTTGTCCTTTTTCCTTTTCTCGGGGCTGTGCAAGTGTCGTCGAGTGTGCGCCCACGAGAAATTCGCACCTCGGCAGCAGTCGATGCCAGCATCTCTGGTCCTCACCAATCCAGCGGCTTCCTTGCCGCCACGGGCGTCCCCGACGAAAGAATAGGTTCGTCCCCGACAGCCCGCACCCGCTCACCCCCCTCATCATCCAGAATCGCCCGATCAATCTTCCACAACACAATCAACTCATCGACAATAACCGTCCACTTCTTAATCACGGGATGCGCCGCGGCCACATCCGCAAACACAACTTGGTCCTCCGGCTCCGTCCCCGTCCCCGTCCCCGTCCCCGACCCCTTGACATCAAACTTCCAGTTCCCATCCTCAGCCCAAAACTCGGGGCGAAACACGGCCGCGACGCTCAAATCCTCGCGCGCAGCGCCCACCAAATCCCTCACGCGCCGCGACGCCGCGTCGTCGAGCCCGCGCACCGCCTCGGCGATACCCTCGACCACGCCCAGCAGCTGGCCCGCCTTGAGCCCGACGCTGGCGCCCAGCGAGAAGCCCTCGTCGAAGCCTGCCTGCATGCTGGACGACTTTGCCGACGAGACGCCCTCGCGGTAGCCCGCCGTCGAGTGCTCGGCCTGCAGGCGGCGCATGTCCGAGGGGTGGTGGTGCGACGAGCCGACGTCGGTGTGGTGGTGCTGGCTGTCGCCGCCAAAGGCGAAGGACGTCGTCGTCTCGTCGTCGGTGCCAAAGACATCGTCTAGGGCGTCGTTGCCCGGTTCAAAGTCCATTTCCACTTGGAAGGGGGTTTCCTGTGATATGCCAAGGTAGGCCTCATCCGCGGTGTGCTCGATGGGGTGGAAGTGCATTGTTTCCGTCGGGGCAAAGCAGTTCATGGGGGTAAGAGGCTTCACGAGAAGGAGATTGCGGCGATGGAGAGAGAGAGCAAGAGCCGAGAAGAAGGACGATGAGGAAAAGATTTGGAAAAGAAAAACTGCTGCTTGACTCGGTCAAGGGCGAGAGAAGTCTCTCATAGTGAAGAGCTTTTGGGCTGCCGTGACCTCAGGCCAGTGCTTTTGTGGGAATTGACTTGCCGTGGATTACCAATGGCGCCAGTGAGGTGTTGACACGGTGCACCTACGGATAGAAAACTCCCTTCTGTGTGCCGCCTGCCGTGACTCAGGGCAGGTCGTACAGTGTGTGTCACAGTGCCCCGGCTTGTGGCATTTGGTACCCTAAAGCGAATGGATGACGGCAGGCACCCGCCCAAAGTCGGATTTGGTTCTTGCCAACCAAACTGACACGAATCACTCTTCGGGCAGGATTCTTTGGGGTTCTTGATTTCTTGATTTTTTGAGACTTTTAATAATGACAAGTGTTCATATATTCGGCCATTGTTCGAAACAGCAAATGGTGGTCTGTGAGCCTCAGCACAGAAAAAAAAAGGGTAACAATAATAAAAAAACTCTTCATGCCCTCCCTCTCCTGATGTCGTCAGCTTCAGCTCAACTCAAGATGAGATTTCAGCGCGCATAACGCAATTGATTAAAAAAAGAACATGGATCGGCGCAACAAGGCACCGCAACTGGCAAGCCTCGTTCGCGCCCTCAAATCCGAGTCATGGTGAACCGCCCGCGGCCCGGAACACTCTCCTGCGAAACATCGTCATCGCCACTGACCGCCCAATGCTGGAGTGGTGCCCGCACAAACTTCGAAACAGCTTGGGCCTTGTCCGCAGGTTGAGCTGAAGGACTGTTCCATCTCTATCTGAAGAGCCCCAGCGGCCAACACACCACCAGCTCCCTAGTTACCCGCTCGCCGAGTGAATAGGTGCCCAACTCTCCGGATTTTCCTGGAGTAAAAAAAAAAGCGGTTTCGGGCACCAATCCAATCTAGATGGCCTCGGCAAGGGCACAGCAAACACAAGAGCCAAAAGCCTTCATCTTGAGATCTCTCCATGGGCACAGTCCATCATCTGTAGCAAAAATTGGGGTCGTGGAGATGGAAGATTTCGTCCCGTATGCAACGACAGATCGTCCCAGCGCATAGACCAGAAAGACCACGACCAACGGCCGAGAGGAAACACGGCTTCTCCGGATGGATGGTTTTATAGAGAAAGAGGCCATCATCACCTTACCCACCGCCGCGTTTCCGCTTCTTCAATCTGCTGCTCGTCCCGCTATTAATAGAGGTAGCCAAGTTGCCTCTTCTCCCTCCCGAGCCGACATACGAATCATCGTCTGCTCGGGCAAGGAGGGAGCTTGCTCTCGAAACTCACATGACCACACAACGTCCCATGCTGTGTAAGTTAATGGACCAAGGGGGCGACCTCCGACTCGGAAGCTCAGGAAGACGGATATGTTCTGACGGGTCGGCTGACTCGCAACTCGCCTGGCTCACCTCGGTGAGAGATTGATAATGACACCGCTCGAATCCTATCACGAGGACGGGTCGGTGGGTTGATTCCGCCCCCCCTTCGGCAGAGCCCTACTCGTGGCCACAACCTCACGAGACCCGGTCCCCCGGCGATGGCTCCTCCGCTAGGCCCGTCCCATCCCCGCCGCTGGTCTCGGCACCGGAGCCATGGTTCTGTTCCCGCCCCACCGGCCGACCACGGGGAAAGTCGTCCCCTGCGTCCGAAGGAGGTGAGGCGAGAGGAGGAGGAGGAGCACCAGACGATGGATGCCAATGAGGGTAGGGCGGAGGCTCAAACGGAGGGCCGACGGGACACGAGAGATTGAGCCCGCGTGGTTGGCATGGCCTCTGCGGTCCCTGGCCAGTCTTCCGTCCCACAAAACCCTTCCATTTCTCTCTCCACCTTTTGCGAAGCGTTGAAGCGAACGAAGCGTAATGAATTGGCGTCCCGGCATTTGCACCTTGCGACGCCTGTCGTCCTTGGCCGTTGCCGTGCCTCGGGAAGGAGAACTGTCAGCGGCTTCGTTGGGGCACAGCTTGCATCCATCCCATCACGCAGCACCCATGACAGCTCGCAGGGGTGCCGGGGGAGGGGAGACGTCGATTCCAATGAAGGACCACGAGGATGCGGTCTGCTAGCCTCGTGGGAAAAGCTTCCAAAGTTCCCCGGCACAAGTGACATTTCGGTTGACTGTGGAAATTCGTCCTGGTAGGGGGGGGGGGTCGAGAGGACGCGCCGGGAGGAATCCGTGCTCCCTCATCAGCGCTTCAGGCTTGGGTCGGGGAGGGGGGGTCTTTCCCAGGACCGTCCTTCTGGAACATGCTCCGATTGGTCTCGCGTCAAACGTTGACAGGACCTCCTTTCTAGCCTGGCAGTGTGGCACTTTTCTGGAACAGCCGACGGCGGCCCCAGCCCTCGTCTGCACGTACATACCGTTACCGTGTCCCCGTCGTCGTCGATGGAAGAGAAAAGAGGCTGCTCGTATCGCTAGATCAGCTCCTTTACCCCTTGTCCCCGGCCCCATGTGGCGGTAGCCTGTCAAACGTGGACAGGCGGGCTGGCCTCGTCGTTGATGGCGGGCGTCGGTGGCTGAGATGAAAATTCTCCTTTTGGGAGCGGGCTCAAATTGACAAACGACGCCCTGCATCCTCAAACAGCCACAATGACGGGCGTGCGGTTTCGGGACTTGGGGAGGGAGGGGGCTCTCGACGGTTGGACGTTTTGTTGGTCGTTGTCGGTGACGGGCCTGTCTACCTGACGCGGAACGAGCCTTCCAAGTTTTCTCGAATTCGGTTCTTGTACGAAGTACACGTTTTGCACAGGCACAATCCAATCTCGTCAGCACAGTCGCAGTCGCTCAACCAACAGCCCCAACAAGGCCAACAACGAAGCGTCGGAGTCCCCACCGGTATCAAATCATGGGCTCTCCCTCCCTCCGGCATCCAGCCGCAAGATCGGCGGGAAGGGCACAGTGCCGCGGCGGGCGGGGGGGAGAGAGGGCGGTATCGGTAGACTCCCATGAGACGGGGAGCCCAGAGAAGGGGGACGGAAGGGCGTGTTCCCACCAGTGAATTCAGTTGGTTTCAGCGATTTGGGTTAATTGGCCATTCCGGGCGTTGGAGTTTGAAGGGAGATTTCCCCGTAGTTGGCTTTGGGAAAAGGACCCTAGCAGCGAATAGTTCCCTTGGGTGAGAGGGAGAAAAAAAAAAAGGTGACTTGAGGGCAGGGGGGCGTGGGAAGAGGTGGCATTGAGAGAGCGTGCGAGGTCAGGGAGGGAAATGGATCATGGAGAAATGAGCGACTCCAGGCTGTGAAATTTTCGGGGTCGGTGCGGGAAGGGAAGGATCGAAGGGAAGGGAAGGGACGGACGGCGGAAAGCAAAGCGCGGAAGGAACGACGTACGGATACTTCGTACATAAGGTACCTTGGGGTGGTGAATTCAATCAATGTTTGCGGACCCGAAAACGAACGGACATGAACTTGTGTTGCTGCAAGTCCCGTCCACCTGCAGAGGGAAGCGGCTGCATGAAAAAGAGAGAGGGAAGCTCGCAGAAGGCATCCATATCCTGGAGAGATACTTGCGGCTCTCGTGGCAACGTCACCAACAAAGCGGCCGGGGGGTGGTTCGGTGGTCGCGGTCCCGTGCAGCAGGTGTTGCCAAATGTTGCCAGCGGTGGTATGACGGCCAACGGGTTGAACTACCCGGCCGGCGGGAGGGCGGATGCATGCTGCTGATGAGTGTTGTTGTTGTTGTTTGCTTGGTACAGTAGGTACTTTGCCGCGAAAATTGAACAATCATATCCATGCCTCCGTTTTCGCCCTTTGTCCCTCCATCGTTCAATTCATCCCCCATCTCATCCATCCCATCCCTTTCTCACCTTAGCCCGTCATTTCGTTTTTTGTGGCTTGCAAAGCCGCGCCGGTCGGATCAAAACTCTCTCTGCCCGTTTGTGACTTGTCATAATCAACACGTCAGGTCCGGCACCACCACCTCGAGCGTGCACGCTTACACAGCAAATATGTCACGACCGATGCCCGTTCGGCTCACCGCACACACACACTCTCCCTCGACAGGACAGAGAGAGAGTAGTCTCTCCCTTCTAGAATCATGGCTGGAAAACAAGGCTCCCCCCTGAAGCCTTGGCCCTTTTTAGTCAACCTTGGAAAATGGAAATAAATACGGCCCCCCACATCCCAACGACCACGGATCCCTCCCTTGGTGTCCCCGGTCAGTCACCACCAGCCGTCCAACCCATTCTCTCTCTCTCTCTCGCTCACCTTCTTCACCTCGGTGTCTCGTGTGTTTCCCGTTTGTACGATATGTGTCATGTACTTCCTTCTCTCCCGTCCTTGTGCTTCCGTACTCTGTGACTCTTCTTGTACTCCGGCCATAGCTCCCCCAATTGTCCACTCCCCTTCCTCCAATTCCTCTTTTCCTTCCCGTTCCCGCTTCATCTAGACCCGACCGCCTTTGTGACCTATCTCTTCTCCCTCCCTCCCTTGAACCAAAAAAGAAACCGAGCCAGAACCTTGGCCCTCCCTTTCACGATTCCCAAATTCCAACCCCCTTGCCGATCTCAACACTGTGCCAAAAAAGAGTAAAACCGAAAAAGAAAAAGAAAAGAAAAAAAAAGGGAAAACCTACCCGATCTTGCGGTCTGCCCATGATGGCGGTCAGCACCACCCCTGATTAACTTGGCTCTCTAGTTACTCCGTC